>UZAE01012363.1:0-16925 GCA_900617975.1 Rodentolepis nana
GGTCCTACAATGGATTCCTGGTAACTGTGGAGTTAAAGGCAATGAGCTTGCTGGCTCACTTGCTAAGAAGGGGACAACGATTTTGCAATGCATGGACCGGCCGATGTCTCTAGTGGCACTCTCCGAATAGAGGAGAAATAGTGGACAGTGGCACTCTCCGACATACCCGGCTGGCGAGAATCGAAGCCGTTGCTGAGTTTAGACTACGTATCGGACAGTCCACACAATGAAGGCCTTAATCAGGAGAGAATTCATGTCAAGGACACAATGGAGGCCTTAATCAGGAGAGAATTCCAGACCTCCGTGCAACGAAATTAAAGCTCGAAACCGGCCGATGTCTTTCCACACAATGAAGGCCTTGATCAGAAGAGAATTTCAGACCTCAAGATGCAACGAACTCAAAGCTCGAACAAAGGAGAAATAGTGGACTACCAACGAACTCAAAGCTCGAACAAAGGAGAAACAGTGGACAGTGGAAACAAAGGGGAAACAGTGGACAGTGGCACTCTCCGATTAGAGGAGAAATAGTGGACAGTGGCACTCTCCGACATACCCGGCTGGCGAGAATCGAAGCCGTTGCTGAGTTTAGACTACGTATCGGACAGTCCACACAATGAAGGCCTTAATCAGGAGAGAATTCATGTAATGAAGGCCTTAATCAGGAGAGAATTCCAGACCAAGTGGCACTCTCCGAATAGAGGAGAAATAGTGGACAGTGGCACTCTCCGACATACCCGGCTGGCGAGAATCGAAGCCGTTGCTGAGTTTAGACTACGTATCGGACAGTCCACACAATGAAGGCCTTAATCAGGAGAGAATTCATGTCAAGGCTTAATCAGAAAAGAATTCCCGACCTCAATGTGCAACGAAATTAAAGCTCGAAAAGAGAACCGGCCGATGTCTTTCCACACAATGAAGGCCTTGATCAGAAGAGAATTTCCTAATGAAGGCCTTAATCAGGAGAGAATTCCAGACCATACCAACGAACTCAAAGCTCGAACAAAGGAGAAACAGTGGACAGTGGAAACTTAAAGCTCGAACAAAGGAGAAACAGTGGACAGTGGCACGTTCCGACATAGCTGTCTGGCCATGAATCGAAGCCGTTGCTGAGTTTGTACTACGTACCGGACACGATTGCCTGGCAAAACACCTTCACAGATTGAGAGTATACTCACAACCAACGTGCCCCCTATGTGACCTATAAGAGGAAATGGAGAAGACCCACCTGATTCGGTGTCCAGCCCTAAAGACAACGACGAAAAGCCAGAGATACTGGGAAGAAAGAAGACTGCTAATGAACTGCTATTAATTAACTGCTATAAATGTACCCCCCACCCTTGGGGGAAGCTGAAGTCATCGTTTAAGGGCTAATGATAAATATCATAAGGTCTGCCATTTGAAAAAATAAGATTCGGATGCTATAATTAATTCATATAATTTAAAATTAGATATGCAATATTGCAATTCGGTATCGAGAATTCTAAAACTTTATTATCTTTTTGTGACAAAATACTATCGACTTACAGATTGATTATTTAATTCCTGCACATACTTCGCTGTCTAGATGAAATTGATATATAATTAAGGAAACTCTGAGAAAAGTAGTTTTTTTTCTCAAAATTAAGTTTCACAAAAACAAAGGCGTAATTACACATGATGAAGTAATTATGTGCTTTCTTTGAATATTTTTAGCAATTTTCAACATTTTGAAAATAACTCATTTATTACCAGAAGTAAATAAGAATATATTAAATTATTTAACTGCTGTGCTAAGGAAACAGGAAAAAAAAGATAAAGAACAGAAGTGAGGTGGAAGAACTTGGCAAGACAAGGGAAAATAATGTTACCCAGGCTCCATCTTTAAATACACAAAAAAGATGAGTTACATCTGTAGGATATTACAAAAATACATCAAGGTAGTTCATGTTCGTGTGAGTTGGGTGTCATGTTGTAGTGCTTGTATTAATTGCTGTTTAGTCACAAATATCACAGGCCTTCTGCTTTCAAACAAACAAACACAGAGAGAGGGGGAGAGAGTGAAAGAAAAAATACAAGATAGTTTATGAGAATTCGTAAAAGAGAATAAAGAGAAAAAGAACAAGTCAAGCTGAAAAAAATTGAGTACAAGACAAAGGAAACCGCAAACTAGTAACCACAACCATTTTTCGACTTCGTTTGGAGGAGAGGGCGCTAATAAACTTAAATTCTGTCCATTCATTGTGCCTGTCTTCAAAAACTATAGAGTTCCCCCTTGTGCCTGTAAAAAAAGTATTGCAATCTAAGAAAACTACAGAATTATGCAATCTAAGTAAAGCACTGAACTTACTTATTGAAAGTAAGCCAGCGTATCATTGCCTTAGGTACGGATGCATTCGAGCGGCAGAAAATGGATTGGTTCGTAATTTGAGCGATCCTAATGAAAAAGAAAACAGTATATCAATTTCAAAAATGTTGCTGCGATGGAACTCAATTTTAAATTAAAACCGTTCGATAAACGTGTGTACTTAGATTTTAAAAGTAGTAATAATTTCATATGTTTGGAAAGACTGTGCTTGTTATATAATGTGCAAGGTAGCCACAATTGAGCAAGAATTAAATAACTCTATGAAGGTATACATAGCTTATACTAAGCGGGTTGGGGTGTGCGATAGATTGTGAATCCTTACATCTGTGAATCATTATTCTGTCCCCTCTCGACTTTTTGCCACCTTGATGTTCTTCCTCTCCTCTCGACTTTTTCTCACTTTGATGTTCCTCCTCCTCTCACTGTTCCCCATCCCTCGACTTTCTGTTACTTGGATGTTCCGTCTACCCGAAGTCAGCTAATGGGCTAATGATAACTATCAAAACGCCTGTCATTTGAAATAAATAAATATTAAGCTAGCTGCAAATGATAAGAAATTCATTTTTAAATGACAATATATCTAGTTATTTATACTTGGCAAGCTCAGGCCTTTGGTTGTCACTTATGTGATAACTTTTGAAAAAAAACAACAAAGTCGATGTGAAATTATACTCCAAAGTGAAGGAAGATACAGTAACTCGATTGAATTAAATGATTGCTGAGAGAAAATACAGAACCTCCGAAGATTTCTTGGGAACCATTTTATCCTTAAGAAATTTGGAACTTTGCTGTATATGGCAAGTAATTTTCTGGATAATAGCCAGCCAATCGAATACCTTAAGTTATACAACTGCTTTTCTTTAAATGTACGATTTTAACGATAGGAGCAGTAATCACTACATTGAACAACTCAGAAGAACAATCGATTTCTCTATAGTTCTTCAGGAGAGGAACTCAACGAATCTAATGGATTCAATCAGATATGTGGTATTGCGGCCAACCTCATCTATTATAGCACTTATTGCACCTGCTAAGCATTGAAGCCATTGATGATACATTAGTAATTCGTATAATTTTAATATGGAAAGTCTGGGGCACAAGGCTTTACATAGTTAACCATTAAAAAGTTTACCTATACACCAATTAGAGTGCATTACCAAGAATATGATTTAAAGAAAATCTCTACCTTATTGCAATTTTGTAAGAGAATTTTATGAAAAATACATACATATTGAAATAAACACTAAAGACGGTTGATTCTGAATGTTTGTTATTGAATTAAAGAATCATTTATCTTTCTGAAATTCGATTTATGTGACATATTTTTATGTTCTTAATGGTAAAGACCTTTTGAACCAATGGAAAGCGCAAATCAACAGTGCTTCCATCAGTATAAAGGACTGCTCAAACCGTTGAAATGAAATGCTCATTTAATTAATTTTAAGAAGTCCAGTTGATATAACTCTGTTGTAGCGGATTGCTACGCTAGTAAAGCCTGGCTTAAGTCTCAGAAACCTTTGTGATAGATTCTCCTAATTACTGAGTGTCCAGAAGAAAGAGACGTATCGCTGAAATGTTTATTCACCAGATAAGGATAGCGAATTGTAATTTTTTGGCAAAGGCGATTAGTTGTTAGATAAATCTAGCATAATTCGCGTGAACATTAATAGCTAATTATCTCTGAGTAGTATTCTGTAGCAGGATTTCTATTTGGTCATTGATGGAGTGTCCAACACTGTCAATCGGGAGGGGAACTCCTAATGCTTCATTAAAAAGACAAAAAATTATGGTTTAGTGAGTTGATTGATTAAAATGCAAAATAAGCTAGCAAATCTTCAATACCAATTAAGAATTATCTCATTTAAAAATAAGCACCAGATTTTAAAACCCCTAAACAGCAGTTGGGTTGAAAAGTAAGATGAGAACTGCATTGGTTTTAAATCTGGGACATTTGTTGAATCTGCGTGGCTACCAAGGGCAGAAAAATAGGCGGTCATTCTTCTATAAAACCAACATTAGAGAGAAATTTGAAGCGCTAAATTAAAGGAAGCAAATCTGCGTTTTAATGTGCGAATAATTTATTTATTTTGTAATAAGGTTACACTTAGAAAATGGTTGCAAAAATTTCCATTACGTCATAGGAACAGGTTCAGTATACCTCATTAAATTCCAAAAGCAAGCTTAGTTGTCAACCAAATAGCAAAAAAAGTTCTAGAGAATTTTTTCGTGTTGCAATCGAATAATTTCGTATTTATAAGAGAAAAACACAGTTCTTACTTCAAATATTTGATATCTGATTTTGAATATCAATTACAGAACTATGTGATTTGGGATGAGATCACAAATCGAATACATCAACTCAGATTGGAGAGGTTTTGCAATATTTCATGATAATGACGCAATTAAAATAAATGACGATTCCATTAACTTAAAATAAAGAAAATAATATTTTTTGCAATTTCCATTGAGATAGTGAGTTAAAAAATGTATATAATTTGAAACATTTAATCAGGCACCTTCAATTGAAATAAGTTTGTATCGTAACTGCGAACAATCAAAAAAATAGCTAATAACTATCTCAATTTTTAAATAGTTTGGCAAACCACGCGCAGTGTTGTCTTTTAGGCATTAAATCACTGGAAAATTTATTGACAGTTTAATGAGAAGTGTTACACTGTGGTACCACTTGAACCATACCTGAGCTACCGTCTACATCGGTTGAATTTGAATAATCCCCTATTATGTTTGCTCCAGCCGTGGAGTTCGTAGAGAAGGTTCCATGGAAACCGGCTGCAGCCATAGCCGCGGAGGCATCAGTTCCATTCGGTGATACTGTTCCGTTGGCTACTCCAAACAAAGCTGCAAGTTGTTCTTGAAAGAAAAAAAGGTGACTTTATTTCGGTTTTTAAGGATGAGTCTGTGGGATTTGAAATTGAAATATTTGACCGAACTGCCCATTAGAGCCTTTGGGTATGCGCTTCAAAAACCACTAGCTTAATTTGTTGCTCTTCAGACTCTTTAGCTTTGAAAAATTGCAAGAGTTAGGCTTCTTTTCTCAAACTCTAAAGGTAATTTCACTAAACAGAGAACACTAATCACGGTAATCTGATAGCAATATCAGATATTGATCGTTACCATTCTGATAAATATGAATTTTCAAGCAATATACTCGACTGATTATGCCTCGTTGAAGTTGAGTGACAGTAGAATACAATCTATTTATGCAACGAGGTTTCTGCAATCAGCAAGTTCATACTCTGGGCTCATATAAATAGGAATCTACTCTCGGAAGTACAGTTAACTTATTTCCGGGAAATGTATTGAGGCTAAAAATAGGATGGTAAACGTGATGAAGGAAAAAGCTGCACAGCGGACGAATTTTTTCTATCATGATAACTAAAAATCCGTTTTCCTAGTCGCTTATTTCAATGAAATAATGATAATAGTAATGAGCATAGAGTCTTATTCTTATTTTGATTGGATTTTCATTTTGGCAAAATGAAAACAGAAAGACTTCAATAAGTGGGATAAGTTTGCACCTTCAAGTTATTAAAATAAAGGCAATTTTAACTTTACTTCAAAGCATGTAAAATATCACCTGTCACCATAAGAGCAAATTAAATCCAATTATCAAAACTCAGTGTCATTAAATGACAGCACTTTGATTGCGTTCCAGATAATTTCGCCACGGTTAATTTTTAATTGATGTCAGTTAACTCCCTATAATAAAACAAAAGGAATGGGAAATTAAACACAAATAGCTGGAAAATGTGAGCACGTTTAGAGCATAGCGTTTTAGTTGATTAAAGGCAGACTTTTATATTTATTTAAAATACCCATAAATTACTAATTTTTCCACTCATTTTTCGCTTCTCACCTCTAAACCCACAGGGAGGCATCAATTAATCACGGAATGAGTTGCTCTGCAAAATTTTATTGCCAGCGTGAGCATCAGCAGGGAGAGTGTTGGAATCGCAGTCGAGACATAGTTCTAATTCACGCTACGCCTACCCCCTTATACGCACACACACACGCGGAAGCTCTAAATTTGTGTCCTATAACTTGCTGGATGCATTATTTATTTATGTATACTGGTATGAGTGGAAAAATGCAAAAAACAACGGAAGTTGCTGCTAATTGTACGCCATGTGCACAACTTCAAAAATTAGTAAATTAAACTTTGCTCAGAAGTTTCTTCGGTTTTGACAGACAAACTTCACCGGTCTTTACCGTAATAAGTTAGCCACTGTGCCGTCTGTATGACTAGTAGCCTGGAAGGTCTATATTGAATGAAAGTTTACAGGTAGAGGATTGAACAGGCGATTACCTACAACAACAGAGACCGAATTTTGATGCCAGATTGATCAAATGCACTTTTCGGCAGATTTTTTTGCAAACTCCTTTACAAGTGCAATCACATAGCCTATTTTGCCGCACTCTTCTAGCCACAGCAGTTTCTAAGTCCTCATTGGGATTCTGTAGTTCATAGAAAATTATTTTCACAGTGTCGTTGAAGCACCGACCGTATTCTCATTTATTTGATGATCATCATGAAGTAAGTCATTCCCATCCATATTTCTAGTGAATTTCAGTTAACCCACCTCGTTGTCATTACGTAATCAAATGTTACAGAATTTGAACGTTTAAAATCGACAAGATCCAAGTGCGTTAAAAAAACAAGATCACTGTAATATTTACCTAGACATATTTGAAGAAAGCAACTTCTTTTGGTGGGAAAATTTGCAAAAAAGGAGCACAGCGAAAGTGTTTATGTAATGCATGAAGACCTATTTAAAAAATACTCTTAACCAGTCCTTAGAAATAAACTCCCCTAAGTTATGTAATGATGAAATCTGAAAGAACTTTTTCGATTTAAAAGAAAATATTCACAGATTTTCAAAAATAAATCAGCCAATTCAGTACCACGTTACTTCTGTAAATGATTTACTCTGAAGCACGCCTAACTATGATAAACTTTAGTTCAAAAAATAGAGTTTAATTTCTCCACGTATCTGAAAATAATTCCTGATTATGAAAATTATGAAAATTTGCAGCTGATCCCAAATATATGAAAGAAACATAGGTTTCATTTAGATGCATTTCAAAGGTATTTTCTATCGAACATTTGTGCCAGCGATAGGTATTTCATTAAGTAACAAAAGCAAGCTTATCATTTAAAAAAGTGACAAAATTTTTTTTTAAAAAAATGAACTTAGATTCCCTACCCAGTCATAGGGAGCAAAGACTCTTTTTAATCACTTCTGACAAACTTATTTCTTTGTGCTAAACCGATACACCCTTTTGCTTTTCAAACCGTCTGCTGCATTTGTAAGTTAATATTTTATCCTTTTTTCCAATTTAACCAAGGTTCAATTAAAAATGCGTACAGGGCATTGGGACCCTAGGAAAATGGCCTTTAATTAATAGAGCAGAGAAAGTTTCGTGGCAAAAACTGATATTTGTTTTTGCCATTTAACTTATGTATTGTTAATTCTGCTATTATGAGTCAATAAGTAAGGATTCACAAAAACCTAACATGATTTAAACAAGGTAATAATAAATCCGTTATCAGCAGAATGCTCTCTTACATGAAATCAGTTTTAATAAATAAAATTAAATAGAGGCCAACTATGCCTGGACATATCTCAGAAGACATGAGTAGTTATAGGGTAAAAATTTACGTTTCTTACAACATTTTCTACTAGCAAGCGTGCAAAACAGGCTCCATTAAAATTGCAACTTTTAAATGTTTTAGATCGCAAACAAAAACAGTTTTTTGGACATCTTTTTTGCTAAATTATCCAAAAGTATCGCGAAAGTGGTTCCAACACTGAAACAGATTTTTGTGGATCACAAATAGCTCTTCGTACAAAATTTTATTTCCCTGAATAAATTGTCTCATGACTTTGTCAATAAAAATGCGCCTTTGATGTTCCCTTTAACGCCTGCTGTCACGAAATATTTGTGATATGAGAAGAATTTATTCAAAATATGAGCTAAAAGTTGTGGGGTGAAAATGACTGATTCGCATTTAAGTGTAGACAAATGAAGAATAAACGGAAGATGTTGGACTGCTTCAATTTTTGACAAATAAAATTAGAATTGAATATTGAGTGTGGTACATATGGGTGTGTCTGTCTTCCAGATAACCTAGATTACTTACTTAAAAATAAAGTGTTGACTTAATTCACTGAAAGCACTTAGATAACACAAATAATAATTGATTACATTTGGCTTATATGCTTAGGGAAATTTATTCAATTTGTGGTAAATTGAAGTGGTTTGGAGCAACTATACATTTTTTAAATGTCAGGAGCCATTATAAACTAACAAAGCACTTAAAATGCCATTAACTTCCACAACCACGTTAATATATGATAACTAGGATACAAAAAGGTTTAAAAATTTAATTTCATTAAATTAAAAGTCATAATAAGTGGTAAACTTTGAGTTTACCTCTAAGGCAGGAGTACAAACCTTCTAGACTGTATAACCTTATAAGCAAAATGAAGAACGAAATATAAACGATATATCGGTCAATGCCTAGCAACATATAATGCCCAACTATCCCAAAGTACATATGTACAAATTTTCGAAATTAAACCGAGAAGGTAAAAGAGGCCATTTCAAAATTACCGACACTTTGCTATCACTTTAGAATGCGGAAAGTGTGAGAAATTAGTTTTGATGGGAAATTTGATTTCAAAGCAATTGGATTAAATCTGGATTTCGTAAATATTTAGCAAATCTTTAATTCCAACTCGAATGATTTCTCATTTTATTTTGCTTTTCGAGAAAAGCAACTTCGGGATCAATAGCTCGTTCCTGCAAAAGCCTTCTTAAAATGAATGGATAGAATGCGTTTCAAAATTTTAGGCAGTTTAACAAGTCCTTCTAAACAAAGAAATATGATATAACCAATTCGTTTGTATTTTCAATTGATAATTTTATTGATATATTTACATTTAATATAAAAATGAACTAATTCTAAGACTTCAGTCTAAAGGAAAAAAGCGTAAATAAAACGTGGAGGATGAAATTTCAGTAAAAATGTTTTTGCTCCAGTCTTGCTTATGTTAAATTCATTTGTCTACTTTTACTGATAATGAAATTTCCCGAAAATGTTCCATTTTGCGGAGCAAAAACATTTCCAGAAAAAAGAGAAGTCAATAAAGATGAGCTCGAAAATTACAATTATTATTTTTCACATATACAAAACCCACAATAATATCACTATTTTTCAACTTGCGTAAGCCCATTAGATTCGCACAGTGAAAGAATAATCGATTAATTTAATACAACATAGCATAAGTCATTTGCACACTCGAAAAGCAAAATGATTTCAATTCAAGTGTTTTAAATTCATTAAAAGGTAAAATAGAAGTGAAAGAGAACAAGAATTTCAACCGGTTCTCAGCGAAAAAGTGACTAAAATTACGATAGAAAAATTGATAGAATGAGCGCAATATCGGCGACTTGAAACTTTCAAATTTAGGCTAAATTAATATGCACGCATTCTCATTTGCTAATATTTGCAGCGCCTGATTTGATTGATCTAATTAACTCCTCAACATATCCATGTGAATCTCCATCATATTGCATTAATAACTGCCATTTATTCATCAGTGATGATAATATAAATTATAACTAAAACCAATCAAAATGAGAATTTTGTATTAAAAAATTTGTGTTGTAATTTCGCTTTCTTCAGCACCTTACAAGGCCAACAAAGGTATTGATTTCATCTTGATACGAAACTACCATATCTAAAAACCTCAAAAATTTCAATAATCGAGTTACGCAAAAAAAATTGTCTGTAACGTTTTATATATGCATTATCTTTCGTGTTAATAGTATGGCTATCTCCAGGGCATTTATCGCTCTAGTGGCACATGTTCCATTAAGAATGAAGTGTTTCTCTGAATTTAATTTAAAGTTACTTTTCGAATAACTTAACTTTGGTCGTAAACATGTCTAGACTATCATCAATATCATAAAATTACCATTGGTAGAGCACGCGTGTTTAAAGCTCGATAACTATCCCACTGTTTCATTATAAATGTTAGGAAAAAAACATTCTTTAGAGAATATTAGAAAATGATCCGAGAGCAATATTTGAACTATGGAGAAAGACTGCTGTCTACTTAAGCGTGATTTGAGTCCATGGGAAATAGAGGCATTTCAACTAGAACTGAATCAAAAGTACACTGAAAAACCTTCACCTAATTCTCTGCTGGTTGATAAATTGCTAGAATAATGTACAATTGGTCTAAACCCATTTGCGAATTGTAGAGTTATAATGACTTTGAAAGAATTCTCACCACTGGAAAATGCACCGCCTAACTGAGGATTGACAGCAGAAGTTGTAGCAGATTGAGGCATATTTGGCATTCCACCCATTACAGCAGCTAAATTCATTGCAGCGGTCGCTGCGTTTGGCGTGGTCGCATTCACTGGAGTGGCAGAATTCGCAGTAGCACCTAGAAGTAGTGGATTCGCAGCTGCAGCAGCTACGGAAGCAGGATTTGATGCCGTCGGAGCGCTAAATCGAAGTCCTGCAGCACTCAGTAATTGGGCAGCAGGATTTTGCGTCAATGCAGCAAGTGCTGTCTGACTGCTGAGCATTGAGAGGTACTGCTGCTGAAGAAGGTATTGGTGCTGTTGCTGTTGAGTCAGCTGCTGTACTTGTGCCTGTTGACGCTCCTTGTCTAAAATGTGGCATTTCAAATAACTGTCAAATCAATTGGCAAAAGGGTTAGTTAAAAAAGGGGGTTAGGAAGGAATTTATTCATGCAAGGTAAAAATGCACAAGTAAGCGATGTAATAAAGGAAATTTGCCACTATAAATAAGATAGGAAGCAGTGCGGAAGAATACCTGATCTATTTTGTTTGAAAGATTAAATGCGTGAATAAAACATATCTTGGTTCAAATGTGTAAGTGTCAAGTGACGATTCCTAGAGATAAAGAAGTTCAACACAACTGCCTTTTGACAAAAGAAGTCGACACCTTTTCCTTGCACTCTATTGTTCGGTTATCAGAACTCGTGCCTTGCTGCTCGATGGTAAGTTATAATACCCTCTTAACTACCTACATACGTATAAACGCAAGCTCCTGGCGCCAATTAGACGTTCAGGCAGAAACCAGACAAGAAAAGGCTGGCATTATATGATGCTAAAGAATAGTTAACGAATACTCTCATTAACAGTCAGAAACAGCTATTCTTTCAAGGCACATAGTTAGTAAATTTTGTCGACATGGTTTTATAAGGACGTTCTAGTGCTAGTACAATCCGTACCTATTTATGCAACAAGTCACATTTGAAAGTTCGCTGTATCCCTAGTGGAAATAGACTACATGCAATGGCATAGTTTCGCGTGACCAGAACGATGATTAATGTTTTGTGTTTCAAAGAACCTATTCAGTTCGATGTTTTGTTATTTTAAATCGTTTATTTTAATATGAATGTTTTATGGTAAAACACTTTGATAAAAAGAAGGCTAGTAAGAAATCTGGCTTCGATATTAAAATATAGCAGGAACAATGCTATATTTCTTTTAATATGCACACACAAAACGATGGAGAAAGCCTTTGAAAAATTCAGTTCTTTACTTTGAAATAATGCAAAAATTAAACCAGTTCTTAGGAGTAGTTGAGCATAAAATCCACCAAAACGGTGAAGTAAAATTTTAAAGAGTGAATTCAGTTTAGAAAAAATTGAGAGCGAGAGTATGGTTGATCAGTTTAAAAACCAAAGCGGTGTTTTCGAAGCCATAGCATTTTAGCTTCTTTGCAGTGGAGGTAAATGTGCGTGTATACATGCAGAGGTATAAATAGAGAAATCATTAAAAAGCTCGCCTTTTCCAGAAAGGAATTGTATTTACCAGAATTCAAACAAAGCATTATTCATGACGTAGGGGGAGGGGGGAGGCAGGCAGAACGTAAACGGATAGCGCTCTTTGCAAAGAAAAATGAAAATATACCGTGCGGTTTAAAATTATTTCATTTCTTCATTTTTTAACTAAAGTTGGAAGCAGAAGAAGGAAAAAAGAACTAAAGGTCAACGTTGAGACTAAATATAGCCGCAAGGAGATAACTTTATTTTTTTTAAAACACAATTTTATTGCAGATGCTTAGAATGTTTAGGAATTTATATATATCAGACGTTATTGGCAATATTCTCGACTTCATGTAATGAAATACATTAAGGAAATCGTCAGGATTTTGTTAAAAATACACAGCTGAAACAGAGTTACTTTAACATGGAATTGATCAAGTTGAGCAAAATGAAATGTCTTATGGAATTCTAAAGCTCAGGTTCCGTTCTGAATATATGCTCTATTAATTTTAGCATTTACGTACTCTCTGAGAAAAGTACTCCTATGAGGATAATGCTCTATTAATATTTCTTTAAAGCTAAGAAAGGAATAATGTATCTTTAAGGCTTTTAAAATTAAAAAAATTGGCAAATGTACAAAGCGGTCTAATATCTTCTTGGCAATCAATTTATTTGCAAGAAATGGGTTAATTTAAAATAACTTTTTCCCAATTACTTAAATTTAAGTCACTTGTTATGTTACATTTGTGTCATTTAGTGGCGCACTGTGACTTCTATGAAGAACAGAAGAGACCTAAGAAAAATATTAAAGTCTTCAATATTTTCTCCTATTATGGAAGTGTTTATTGACATAGTGGATGCCCTGGTTGATCTCAAAAGACATAATGAAGTATTTACCTTGTACTTTGTTGCACTCATAGAACTAAATATCACATTCCCAAACTATCAAAGACATCATGTTGCTATCCACTCTATTCAAACAAGGTGTATCTGTTGACTTGTACGATCAACTCTAGAGGTACGTTTGTCATCTCTTTACCGCATTGAAGTTGTCAAGGAGAGAACAATCATCTTTCTTCTGGTATGGTTTCTGAAGAAACCTTAATCGGCAGGACACAATCATGGGGCATTCCATTCGCCTTCAAGTTCAAATGTTTTCGACAGTGTAATCGAAATATCTCCAATTAATTTAAGACTTTCAATTATTGTGAGCAAAAACAATAACGAACTGTTATTAGCTAATTGCAGAAGCATTAATAAGTGCTTTCTTTCCCTACTTTTAAGAAAATGTGATTGGTCCAACAACACTGCAATATTTATATTTTTAAAAATTCAAAAAGGAGATAATGATCTGGATTTATCTTTACGCAGTTGGATCGCACTTTAATTGGCTAATTAAACATTCAACAATTTTAATAGTTTCGAGTATTCGCAGATTTAGGAAAATCGGATGGTGATCTGAAATGTGACCTATATCACACATTTCTGACACAGAAAGTGACCACAGGGAAATATGAAGCCTAGGGCGTTATTTCCTTAGTATATTAATGCTTATTGTTTTATGAATGGCAGAGCACAAAGGCAAGACAACAGCAAGGAAAGGCATGCGCGTGGGGTTTCGGGAGCAACCATGCAGGAATATCCCCATTATCCGGAACCATTAAGTTGATTTTATTCAAGGCGGCAAACTAAGGTGCTAATAAATCACAAGAGAGATGCAACACAACAGCGAATATGTCTACTTGTTGAGCATAGAACTCACTATCCTGTTCGTCAAAAGTCAGACTCGGCGACAAAGGCGATGGAGAACTGTGTTGTGAGGAGGAGTTATTGTTGTGATAACGAGCATTTTGCTGTTGGGGTTCCCTATATGTGCCATTCATAATGGCAAGTTCCATCAATTGTTGTTTCTTAACGTCGTCTGCGCCCTCAGGCTGAATGTAAAATAAACGCAAAATGATAAAGTAATGGAGCCTCACGTAAGGCTATAAGAAGTCTTTTAAAATTTGCTGTGCAGCTTCCATCAGCAAGGTCACAAATCGAGCCAAAATAGGAATGAAAAATAAAACGGAAATTTTTTGCTCATTTTAATGCTCCACTTCCTGGCTATTACTCGCCACATCCAGCCAATTGAAATAGCCTCGTGGATAATGCGAAAATGTGGAAAAGGAGTCATGATTCATTTATTTATTTTCAAAACTTCAAAAAAAACAAAGATAAAAATACTCAAATTAAATTTACACATATAAAATCAAAATAGATTTTTACTGATTGAGTGTTAAGGCATATGAGTAAAGTAAATGAATGCAAATTGGAAATAGAATCACCAGTTGTGTTGCCATCAGCACCCGTGCTTTATTGCAGAGAAAGTTTAAATTTGAAGAAGATGCAACAGATCATTAGGAAATTTTCTCTTCTTTACTTTCACGGCTGAAATGTACTCTTATTGGACTACTTTCAAATTGCACTTTGTGCACTGTTTCGTTGAAAAATACGCACAATGATATTGTATGGCTTTCAATATATCAGCACAAACAACGCTCGTGATTTATAATAAAGTATTAAATTAATTACTATAACTGAAGACAAAATTCCCTGAGTTGAGTGGAATAACAACAAAAGGAAAAAACGTTCTATTGTGCATACCCTGATCAGATTCAACCATGGTCAATATCCAACGGATGTCATAGGCACAAATCTGACAATGTGTCAACTTCAGGAATGCCATTTTATTTAAATTCGAGAAAAAGAGAGTCTAAAATCCTCTAAGAAGATACGAAAACAGAAACACCAGATTTCTTTTTTTGCGGTATAAAACACGGAATTGACGCAAAGTCAGCAAGATAAAGAAATATTGGTGCAACAATGGTGTTAAATATGGTGCTGATCTTGGAAAAGAAGGTTGGTTAAAAAAGCTCACATCAAAAGTGTTAGATGGGGAAAAAAGCACATCAATCCATTTAAACTACCATTTAAAACCGCGAGTTCCATTAGCTGAGTTTGCTTCAGCAAGTCCTTATCTTCAGGCTGAAAGAAAGATACAAAGATAACAGTTCGAGCCTTCAGGGCAAATTGTTGAAGTTGATACTGCATGAGATTGGTGAGCAGTGTTAGCTTCAAGGGAAGATGAGCTTAATGTGCAGGTAAATGTTCGATTTATCTACTCAAAAGATGAAATCAAGTGTCCTTGGTTTCTTACTCAAGATATTGGGAATGATTATTCCACATCCATTCAAATACTAAATTCAAGCAATTTCTCGAAATGACACGAAATTGTTCATTAATGACGCATGAATAGACCAATTACAATGAAGAAAAGTAACCTTAATTTCATGTCTTCTTTTAAATTTCCAAGGTGTAGTCTCAGTAACAGCATACCTCTAAAACCTAGATCCAGGTGTTAAAAGGAATATAGGGAAAAGCCACCTGACCAATATGCTAACTGGGTATGTAGTGTGGATTGCTATAAGGCATATGTACCCATTCCTTTCTCATGTTGCACAGATTACTTGACGGTATCCCAAAGCATTCTATTGGGAATTCAATTTCCGCTTGAAGTAAATCATCACATTTTGTTCTAAGAGCGACTAAAAAGGCATCCACAATGCAAGTAACCCCCCCCCCCTTCTCCCACCCTCCTTATCACTGATTGTCATTTTTTTATATCAATGTGCTTTGCAAATGGATGTTTCATAATAATCGAAGGCATTGGCTAATGAAGACATTTTAGTCCATTCCATGTCTGAAGTTCTTCGCAAAATCGTAGATTGTTGAGATGGTTGAAGATTGCAATCTTAAATAGAAAAATCACTTAAATCCCATGCTGTCTATTATTCTCGCGTTTAGCTAATCCTCCAGACTGACAACACTTTGAAATGCGAATGGTAGAATAATCACAAGGGACGATATTTGGCACATGATGCATGCATTTTACTCTAATGGACATCTTCAATAATGTCTTAATTACTTTCTCACCAAGGTAACTAATTCATATGAACATCTGGTGAAGCGGTAGACGATTCTGCAGAATGCCGCTAGAAACATTTTGTGAAAGGGGGTACTCCAATCGGACAATGAACCAGTGTGAGTACCTGCAGTGAAGGGTGCCACCAAATACTCACCCCTCAATTTAGACCGTGTCGGTGCACATGTAGCCAATGCCAGTTTCAACAAGACGACGCACAGAATACCGTGAGTGCAGGACGTGCTTTAACAAGCGTCACTCACTTCTATTCAAGTGACCTCCACCAAACATGTGCATTCAAGCCCGCGTTACTGTGGCAATACTACTCCGCCCTCCAGCGATATTTGCGTCTAAGGCCGCGGTTCACTACTCTCTTTTGCAGATTGTACATTTGTATCTCTCTCTCTCTCTCTCTCTTGCAACTTTAAGATACCAACTTTATTATTTTCACTGTGGCACAACATGAGAAAAAAACGGAGGCACAACGGTGCACACGTGCAAAATGTCACCTCTTTTTTATCATCTAGTTACAGCCTATTTCAGCAAATATTTAAAAAGATAAATATGAGTATCTCTTTTTCAATTCGTACTTTTTTCGTGCCCAAAAACAAACATTTTGCACTCATAAAAAGGTGGGACATCACTCTCTGCATAAAATTTTTTGCGTGGGGACGAATAGAAGCCGCAAATATCACATTTTTCACTCTAAATTTATAATGCTAGTCTACAGTTTGTCACGTTTGACATTAACTTCGGAAAGTCAGAGATCAACTAGTTAGGA
>UZAE01012363.1:19625-36356 GCA_900617975.1 Rodentolepis nana
ATTTGACAGCAAATGAACCCCAATGACAAGATCAATAAACGTAATGAGTTAGAAACGATTAACAAACAATTGAAATCGCAGATAAGAATGGACACAGAAACACATGCAGGAAATCACGAAATTTAAATTTCGAAATGCGAACAGCCCAAACAGTAGTGGTATATACAGCGAATTAAAAAATCAGATGCTCAACTTTGACATAGTTCTCAATAGTTTTGCATCCACTTCCCTAAATAATTTATTTAATTTGACATTAACTAAATTCAACTGCTTAAACAAAGAAAAGCTTGTAAGAGTTTTGGTTTGAGTGATCATTTCATTGACTTACTGTCGGATTTTCCTTGACGGGTATAAAAACTTTTCTTTGAAGTGTGACGATTTGGCCGGAGGGATCGGGAAGATCAGTGCTATTCATCTGGATGGAACCATTTTTGTGAAAAAGTCGTTCTCGGACCTGGGCGATTTCTAAAGGACCAAACGAAATGACTGTTATAAACAAAGAATTAATATTGCATTGCCAAATGTCGGAGGAAATACGGCAAATCAAAAGACATTCTATGAGCAAAATGTATGAGAGGAGACAGAGAGAGAGTAATGATCAAATATAAATTTCAGCGAGCTCGCCGTTATGAAGTTAAGCTGTTATAGTTTTATTTTTTCAAGTTAATCATACCCGGTTGGCCAAACAATAACATTCAAATCGGATTTTTAACTTTCCAGAATTAAACTGTGGCATACAGAAAGCCAAGGTGTATGTTAAATTAATCAAGACAATTTCGTTATTAGCAATTTCATACCCCATTAATCAATAGCGACTGCTGATAGAACATATTATTCAGTAATGCGGGTTAATTTAATCAATAAAGAATGTGAACGGAATAATAAAACTATGTTAAGGCAAAAGTGAGTATCTTTTATTCTTGCGGATATGTACCATACTATAGATGCATTGTTACCTGTTTATTAACCTACAAGTTCAAGAATACACGCGATTCGTGACTCGTCGAAAATATGAATTATGGACAGGAAGAAAAACATAAAATAGACCCACCCTTTTCGAGGATTAATTCAAGATGTTTAAAAGTGTTGGGGAAGTTTTGTAACGTTTTTTTGTCCAGAAGGAGTTCTTGGAGGTATTCGGGAGTAGCCTTCTGCATAAGTGACGGGTTAAATTTTTCTGACGGAGGTAAGTTATCATCGTTTTGGGAGTCGTTGCTTACTTCCGTCTGTTCCTTAATATCCATAATCTGCGTTAAGGTACAGCCTTCAGACCATTCAATTGCGATCTCGGTGACCTTCTAATCTATATTAGTGTATTTAAACTACTGTGATCTGTTAATGAAAATTATAAGTTCCTTAATAATGTGAAGCACCACTTTTAATATTTATTTTATAAAACAAAAATTAGTTGTTAAAAACTCTCAGTATCTTAAGTTTATTTTTTAAATCAATTTTAACTTTTAGAATTCCATGATAAATTTAAAAGGAACTCTGCTAATATAGATATGAAAGATACTATACATCTTAGGTTTTTCATTATTTTTCGTTCATTTTTCGGCTGTATAGCCATTCTTACCTGTAATATTTTTATTTATAGGGGTTTTCTTGGGTTTCTAATCGTTAGTTTTCGAACTACGACCCATTATTTATTCCTCTATATATCAAAGCAGTATGCTACTTTTGATTGACCCAAAACATTGCCCAATTTTTTTTCAATATCGCAAAACTTTATTATGCCTTTATGTGTACCACAACATCGTTTTACTTAAAACAATAATACTAAAGAAATTAAAGCTAAATGCTATTCCCAACGATATTGTGAATGCATCTGGTCATTTTTGATGCCAAATTAAATATTTGCAGATAGCATAGCAAAGCGAACTAATTTTGCAGAACTTTACATCAAATTTTAGCCAACACCATATGAACCTTTCATTCTCCATCTTTAGTGACGTAGCGTCATTTAAGGCTGTTTATTTTTAATACAGGCAACAATCAATAAAATAAAAGCATTCTATTTATATCATAACGTCAAATATTGTTTATATCCAGAACTTATTAACTTGTCCAAACCACCACCAAACACCTTATTACTTAAACTAATTAAAGATATTGTCCACACCCAATCATTGTTTAATCCCAAACCTATAGGTGTTAACTATTGTTTTAGTTTTTAACGCGGTGTGGAAATTCTTTGTGCTGATGAAATTTCAAAATTATTAGTTTGAGTAAAAGTGAAAAATTTTTCAATTCCTTAAACCGGATTTCCGGCTAAAACGTGTGCATAAATAGCTAACTGTTAGAATGCTTATTCAGGAAGCCACCAACCTAAGTTATGGTACAGAACCTAACTCTGTTATTTTACGGATTATAGCTTACGTAAGCACATGTTAACTTTTCTCCGTAGAGTTCTTGAGTCACGTTATTATAAAACAAAATTTACAGAATTGTCACAAAGGAAGATAATTATATGGTCTGAAAATCTTTTAAGATTGAATTGCAGAGCGGAAATAGGCTGATGAATGCAAGTTATGTGGAAACGGCGTTTAGGATAATCAAACTTTATGTTTATATGTCAGAGATTTCGATGGAATTCGGGCGGCATTGAAAGTAAGCGTTATTAATTACTTAGAAGACAGTTGCACTTTTAACGATTCGTGAAGTCAAAATAGCTTTGTTAGCGGATTTCATCATTTGGTCTTAATGAAGAGATCCACAGGAGGAGTCTGGTTAAATGGAGTAACACCGGAAGACGTATAAGCAAAATCTCATCTCTTTAATCACCTCATTGGGAAGCACTAATTTTGCTGAATTTTGTGAAATACGCAATTATTGAAAACATCTCAACAGCTTTGCCACTACTTTCATATTGGTTTCTTTTCTAGCTGAAAAAGGAAGTTGTGTAGGGGAATGCAATAGATTTTACCACTTTTATATTTATGCCTGGTTAGCTAAGGCTGATTTCTCTGTAAGATATTGGCTTTTAAATTAATGTATGTTAGAAAGCAAGTCTATCTACAGTCTAAGTCTCTCTGGGAATTTGATTGACGTGCTGATATGCAAGCTTTACGACAAATCATATAAGCTTCATCCTGGGGTTTAGCAATAGACTTACCTGTACGTGGCATACCCTGAACAATTTATACTCCTACGCAAAAAGTCTATAAACCAGCAGTTGACTTCTGAATTCACACTGCCATCACCCCATTGCATGTCATATTCGACTACTTCACAGTACTCACCTCACCTTTTTCTACCTTTGTGCCCGTCTCTTTTACATCTTTGAAACACTCCTCTCTGCCCCCTTCCTCGACTTGTTGTGATTTTGTTGTTCCTACCCTCTATGAGGCCAGAATTCAACTAAAGAGCTAATGAAAATCATCACGAAGCCTACCATTTGATATAAATAAATATCTGCCTCATCTTAAATTGAATATCAAAATTCATTTTATTTAAAGCTTAGACTTTTCACTCTTCAAACATAATTGAGAGTGTGCAAGGGATTATGCCATATGAGGTTTCCTTGTTTTGGATTAGAAAGCATATTCCTAGATAACAGTGAAATATTGGAGACTACCTTGAGTTACTTATTAAGACCGCAAAAACTTCAAAGATAAAAAAATATCTCATCAGTTCCAGGGACTGGAGCAATTAGGCATAGCAACGTCTCATTATTAACTTGCCATCAAGGTGTTTCAATTCGGTACCTTACTATGAGATTAGAAGTGTATCCTCAAAGTTAATAGTATAACAAGAGGTTTTCAAATTAGTAGTTCTTACAAAGAACTACCAGCTGACAATACTTTTAAGTACGGGATTTTGCGTGATAGTGCGTTGTTCAATAAAGAGAAGAATTAGATTAACGTAGTATTCAACATCTCAATTCATCTGATAAACTTTGCACTTAAATCCACTCTTATCTGTTCAAGTTTGCTCGATGATTATCTTGATCTGCGTATTTATTCACTCAGTATAATTATCTTCATTGTCCAATCTAAGTAGGTTACATTTCCAACTCAATAAAACTCTATAGTTCAGATAATCTGTCTTTAAACTTTAATGCAAAGTCATTATCGCGACTTTCAATCAATCAAGTTTAGCTTCTAAAATAATTTTAACTAACAATGCCGAATCGAGTTTCTTTTCTTGATATATACCCCTTGAAACCTGTGCATCCAGGAATATTTCAACCAGCGAGTTTGCTTATGTCCACAAAGATCTGATGCTTAAACTACTTTAATTCGCAGAATTTTGGGTGATATTTACTGAGTTCAGCTTAATAATGTTTGTGTGATTAGTGAAGGAGTGTTTTATCTTCACAGAAACATCTCAAGTGTTGAAGTAGTTCAAGTAAATTAAAACATTCTTTTATTAATAACAAATTCACAGAATCGAAACAAGTGTATTTATTCTCCATTACAAGAAATGAGAGAAGTGAATATAGATAAAAATTCTAACTAAGTCGTAATGATTAGCATGAAGCAATCAAAGAATGTTCCATGTATTGTGTATTCAATGAAGAGCAGTTGATTTGATTATTCTCCCAATAAGTTTGGTAGCTTTTAATTGATTAAACATTACCTAAATTTCACTTCAGTCCCTCCATGAAGTTAGAGAAAGATATTGCATTGAATACACCGGGACACCAAATTCACTGTGAGTGTCGCCCATTATGTACAGAGCTGTAATGAAATAAATATAAATTAATAAACGAAAAAGTATTTGTGTTAAGAGAAATATTGAGCTGATCAAATGGGAACATATAACAGACTTAAGAAAATAAGTGTGTTTGAGAACAGGAGGTACGACAACGTCTGCACCAAACCATCTCGCAGTATTCTGGCCCTAATCTCCATCCATTCTCGATTACACATTGCCTCATTCGCAACTGTAATTGAAACTGTAACTATAATTCGAAATATGGAAAATTGTAAGTAAAACTTGCGAAGAGAGAACCGTAAAAGATTCGTATGATCCTAAAGGAATATCTTATACGCTTAGTCGAGAAAGTGCTAGATCGACAAATACAGATAAATTTGAATGCAGATTTTTTCTAATATTTCAGCAATAATTTTTGGAACTATATAAGTTTAAATTAAACTTTGAAACGTCAAGAGCTGGTATATAAGGTGTTTTAGGTGTGTCATGAGGTAAAAAATTAAAAATCCCCAATTACTCTAAGCATGAGTGAGTAAAGACACACTTTTAGGAAGACAAAGTCTTGCAAAGACTCCAGAAGCAGGCATTTATGGAGAAATTCTGCCAGCTTCGAAATGACTGTTACTATGTCATTTAAAACAATCTTAGTCTGAGCCAGTACTACATCAAGGTTTTATACTGGGTAGCCAAGATAACATAGGTCCTGCATCAATGCAGAAAAATAAATTAATACCACGTTTTTAATTAAAGCTAGTAAATACAGAAAATTAAAATTAATAGTATTAGCTCAGTTTTGCTCAACAAGTCTTGGGAACTTTCGGGGTGAACTTTCACACAAAATTTTATTTTTGAATACCTTAGCAGTTTCTTTTGGTGTGATGTCTGCAGTCGTATTGCAAATGTTCAATTTTAACTCTTTAATTGTACGGGACTGTTAGTGTATGCCTTCTACGTTTAAATAACCTCACAAATTTATTTATATCAAATATCGGGCGATTTGATAGTTATCATTAGCCATTTAGATGACTTCATTCTTCACAGAGGGGAAGGAGCACCAAAGTGAAAAAATCTCGAGGAGGGGGGGGGGGAACAGAAGAGTGATTTGCAGTTGTAAAAGCGACAGACACAAAGAAAGGAAAAAGGTGGAGTGAGTACCTTGGAAGTAGTCGAATATGACATGTAGTGGGGTGATGGTAGTTTGAAGTAGGAAGTCAATTACCGGTTGATAGACTTTTATGCCGCATGAGTATGCGTTGCCCAGGGTGTACCACATGTAGATAAATCTATCGCACACCCCATTACCTCGCACGTAATGATCGCTTGTATGCAAATCGGGCGTTCTGAAAGCCTATGAAACTGCCGACACTGCATTCTTTTATCCTGAAACCTCATGAACACAAGACATTGAAAATTGAGAGCCATACGCTATTGAAGTATCTTGTGATAAAATTGCGCACTCTCATTCTTCGTATGTCAGCTGGGCTATGAATGGTTACAAAAATATGTTATATGCACTCTAGAGTTCATGGTGTTATTAGAGAAATTTACGCTTACAGTTAGTTTGGTTGTAATCACACACCGAATGTCTATTTAGGAAATACATTGTTATGTTCCTTGGATTGTCTGTTGACCAATAGCGAGCGTACTGATGGTTCAAAAAAGGAGTATAAATCAAAACCGTTCATCGTCCCTGATAAAATGATGAACTAGATCCAGATCATCATCAACGACATGAGTATGCAGCCATCGGCAATAATATTATTATTTAATGAAGACAGTGAGTTCTAATGTTATGCATCATCCTTTATCTGTACTCCCCCACATGTAACTACCTTAACAAGTTCTGGCCTAACATCCGATTGATGTTTTCTTTGTAAGATATTATTACTGAATTTATTAGCAGAGCCCCGGGAACACGTTAAATGTTTTCGCTGAGTAAATCGTATGCAGGTGATTACGTTTGGCATTTTCCAAAGATATTTTGGCTCTAAATTTATCAAGGGCTTGGCATCACTTTCAATAGGATGCAAGTCACGGGACCTCATTTATCTCGATATACCATAATATTGCGTTGATTAACATTTTCCTTCATGGGTAATCGATTTTCTTCAATTTGAACTACCCTCTAAAATAGACAGAGTTTCAAAGAAGTTTCAATTTATTCAATTTAAAAATATTAATTCCGTGTTCAGAAAAGCAATATTAAATATTAACGACTGATGTTATTGGAAAAGTGTACTTTCCTTTTCATTTAAATTCCTATATGACATCCTGTCATAAAAGGTTAATTAGACCCTAACAAGCTCTGCGTTGCCGCTAACTTCGAAAAATTCACATAAAATAAATAAAATATAAAAAGCTTTTTCATTTTATTGAACTTACATTTTTACCTTGTCTATCTACCAATTTTCCAGCGAAATAATACATCTTAAATGAAATATTCGGTAGAAGTTTCTAAGTGAAAGAATATTAGTCATTAGGTTAAGTTAATATTTAATTTCCAAGCAATATTCGGTGGGTTTTATTGTTTAAAGCATTTGATATGACCAAAAGTGCATTGCGACAAATATGGCCTTCTTATTCCAAATAATTTTTTATTAATGTCCTAATCTTCACTTGCGACCGCTTATATTTTTTCGTCGTGAAATTAATATTATAGTTAAAATAAGATTTAAATATGTTTTGCTTTGAATTAATTTATATGAAATCGAAATTGAGTCGGAGTAAATACAACTACAAAATCGATCGAGCTTTATCTTTGAAGAGAAATTCCATTGAATTCCAATCAACTACCATCACTGATATCTAGAGGTAAGTCATCTAAATCAATCCAAATTGACCTAATATCCGAGAGATGAACTTTTGCTAATGACACCAATCCTCCTAATAATTCGGGTCAGATAACAAACCTAATGTCTCAGTAATTATTCAAGTAGTAATTAAGAAATAATCGTAATAATTGTAAGGCATTAGCATTAAGAATTCTGCCGACAAATGTGCTCAAACCAGTCTGGCTACACAATAAAAAATCTAAAATTTAAAATTTCTTATGATAAATCAAATGAAGCATGTTAAAGAAATAGCGGAATAAATAGCACAAGGATGTTCCAGTTGGCTGTACCTAAAGACTATTTAAGTCAAACGTTTGTAATGTCGTGAATTCCAGCACTAAAAAATTTACTAATAAAAGTAAAGCCCTGAAATAACGACGATTTTATCATATAACTTGCCTCTTCATGACTACCAAGTGATCATTCATAAAAAATTTTAAAAGGCAGTTTGGCCAGGTTGTTTTTCAGTGGATATTATTCATATGAAAAGGAAATGATTAATACTTGGTAAATCGCTATGTTATTTTTCTCCTAATTTTATTTGATTTTCAGCACTTAAGTTATTTAATCTTCATTCATTGAATTTTTAAACTTGTTTAAGTTTTATAAATCAAGCCAACATTTGACGAACACTCAATTTCATTTTTGAAGAACCAAGAGAATTTAAACTTCGCAATCTAATACCAAAATATGCTCAGTTAAAAGGAATGAACAGCTTGCTAATTTTGAAGGAAGCAAACGGAATGGCCTACATTTTTTTGACTTTAAGATCAAGGCAACTTAGGCAAGTAGATACTGTATTCTACATGACGCCTAATTTAAGCCGCAAAGGAGATTACGTTCACCCGTAAATGATTATTACAAGCTCTAAATAACCTATTTTTATTGCATTTAAATAACTTTAAAGCCAATTATTTGTATTTGCTTGAGCTTCCTCGATTGTATATTGCCTTTTGAAACAAACTAATTATTTAATTTAAAAATGCTTTGTTTTTTGTATTGTAGGGTTGGTCATGTAAAGTAATTGCCCAAATTAGAAGTCGTCTTAACACTTTGAGTACGATACGACCCACCGGTATGTTGCTGCTGATTTCCATCTGCTGCTAAACGACCCTCGGGTGGGTCGTTTGCAAAAAAATAATATGGGATATTTTAAAGAACACCAAGAGTTGATATTTTTGCCATTTCCAATACAGTCGTTGTTGATGATATAATATTATTATTATTATATCAAATAGCGTCCATTTCAAAGTATTATTATTATATCAAATAGCAGGCGTTTTGATTGTTATCATTAGCCCTTTAGTTGACTTCAGTCTCCACAGAGATGAATGGACATCAAAGTGTAAAAAATTCAAGAGGGGGTGGGGACAGAAGAGTGTATCAAAGACGAAGGTAGATAAGGTGGAAAAAAGGTGGGATGAGTACTGTGAAAGTAGTTGAATATGACATACAGTGGGGTCATGGTAGTTTGAAGCAACTGCCAGGTAATAGACTTTTTTGTCGTATGAGTATACGTTGCCCAGGGTGCACCACGTGGAGGTAAGTCTATCATACACCCCATGATATAATATAAATGTTTGAAATAATAGAAAATGTGTGTTTGACTCTTTCATTTGAATATCAGAGGCACTGACGCGGTTACAACCCAAACATAATCCCACCAGAGGGCAGTCGACGGTTTTGGCCAACACATTCAATCTTTTTACCTAGGCATCATTGCGCCTTAGGAGCATGAGGTTGTAAGTTGACTGACCTAGAAGACTAGCGATTGGAAATTCTGTCATGCAAGAAAGTAGAACTTTGAACTGGAAATGAATGGCGTGAAACATATTGATTTAGCACAATGTAAATTCGTATATTAGGCTGTATATCCGTTTATATCTGACAGCTAACTTCTTATTAATTTCCCTGAAAGTGTAGATAGATAGGTGGAAATGGATTTCCTTCTACTTTTATCCCATGTCATGTTTTTTTACGGAATAATAGCGAAATATTTTTTCTGGGTTAACAATGAATAATGATCTTTTTTGTAAACGAAATTTAGTTGCAAAACAGGATGTTATCATAAATAAAATCGGATGAAAAACGTACAGTTGAGTTGACTTTCCTCACGACTATGAACCATCCTCTTTGATAGTTAATAACCTTCCCACTTAATCCTGAATAGAGCGTAGATCGATTCACATCTAAAGCGTTTTGTCAGTTTCACAAAAAGACTGCAGCCTTTAGAAATAGCTGATTGGAATAACCGTGTATCTGATGATTATCTCATGATTTATGCAGTTGTTCTATAATGTGAATAGATTGATTTTTAGTTGAGAGCTTTTTGATAACTTTTATTCACTTTCTATAAGCTACGCTAGAAAACTCAACCGTAGCTAATCGAAATTTATAAATGTGACCTAAAATGTCAAATTTGATATTCGCCATAAATTAATCCTTCTCATTGTCCCTCACCTCAGTGTTTTCATTCTACATATTTTTTGCTTGATCTTTGACGATGGGTCATGTGACCAAATGGTTAGCTTATTTTGACAGGTTGCGTATTGCATTTGAGTTTAATCAATGGCAAATATTTCTATTACTAAGGATGAAAATACTTTCAAATATGTTTTACTGCAAAATTTGAAAACACATTTGATATTTTGGCTGTCAACATTTTTTTAGATTGCCCTTAACCAACCTGCCTGACAGATGTGAATGTTACTACTGTTACGATCAGAAGAATAGAGTTTCACTACCTTCAAATATTTAAAATTTACACTGGCAAAATAAGTCCAGAAATGCGTTGTGAAATGTGGGCTTAGGAAATTGTTAAAAGGCGAATCTTTAATGATAATTTTAAACTTCTTGAGGAACTTCATTACAGTTATCCATATGATTAAGATCCAAACAAATTGTCATCTGTCTCATATGTCTTGAGGTGAGAGGGTTATAAATTGTAGAGTAGATAAATAGAGAAATCTTTACTCCTCAAATGAAAATTCAAAAATTTATTGATTTTTCCCCTTTGCAGTATATAATCAGAAGGTCCCACTTATTCCCTCCAATTTATATTAGAGATACAATTTCATTGATCAAACGGCTTTACTGGCATACGTCAGTAATAGCTGCCTTGATACTTGTGAAATTTTACAAAATTAGCTTGCAAATGATCTTACGAATATTATGATAAAAAGCCTTACTTCTAGAATTGCATTAAATTAAAGAGTAGTTCGCGTTTCTATTCGTACGATAATTTAACATTATGCATACCCGAATCAAAGTCCAAGTCCTTTGATCTTAATCCCAAAACTCTCCATTTTTAATTTATTTGAGGGCTCCAAATCCTGTTAGGTGTGGCGGATTGCTACACTAGTAAAGCCTCGACCGACTCAGAAATCTCTTTGGCAGTATATCAGGCTAGACTCCTTGAACCAACTGATCTACAGCTAAGCTAGGGAGGAAAGAGACGTACTGCGCAGAGCACGTTTATTGCAAATTACGATCTTGGCAAATGTGAATGGTTATCAAATAAATCTAACTTAATTTAAGTGAGCATTAGTGGGTCTACGTGTACGGCCGCACACTCAAAATTCTGGCGTGCGTGCGTGCGATGACGTGTCCCACAAAGGCATTAGAAAATAAAAAAATGCAATATTTAATTGCTCTATGCCTTTGCGAAAGCATTGATTTTATTTGACATAAACTAGAATCTAAACCAGTGAGTTTAGTGAGTTTAACTCATTTGAAAGTGGTTAAAAATAATAATGAGAAATATTTTGAATTTGAACAGAGGTCATTATATTAATTTTAGGCATTGTTTAGTCCCTCCA
Source organism: Rodentolepis nana (assembly GCA_900617975.1). NCBI lineage: Eukaryota > Metazoa > Platyhelminthes > Cestoda > Cyclophyllidea > Hymenolepididae > Rodentolepis > Rodentolepis nana. Next base: position 30,934 of record UZAE01012363.1, read on the forward strand.
GTTTCTAGGTGCAACGAAAAACCTTATACTTATCTGCAATTAAATGGTACCTATTCTAACGTAAGTTGCGACGAAACGAACAGCCCAAGAAGGGTATCTTGGGCGCATTAATAGGTTACTTGAGATCGGCTTTGACATGAATTAATTGAAGGTAGTTTATCAATCAAAAAATGCATCTTTTCGAAGAGTTATTGTACTATTACAGCTCAGTGTATTTGCAATCCATGAAGTTCACGTGCTAAAAAGAGCTTCAAAATAGTACCTTATAATCGTGGTTTAAAATACCCTTCAAGTAAATTGAAGGCAGCAATCAATTTTTTAACTTGACGTAGTCGGTAATCGGAATGTGGGACGGGACAGAAGATGGGGCAACTTAAATTTTCAACACCAGTTTTACAACAGATGTGCGTTAGCAGCAGTACTCTAAGTTAATCAGCTTAGTGAACTGTCCAAAAATTGAATAGACACCAATTGCTGGATTTAATCCAAAATAAACATCCATTAATTGGGGTCCTGGGTCAGCGCGGTGTAGCGAGAAATAAAAACAAAAGCGCTAAGAAAATCGACGGAGAATTTAGCTACCTTTACATTAAATTCCCGAAGGTGGTTCACAACTAATGCTTAGAATTAGCAATCGTTACTAATATTCTGAGATCAGTTGTCAACTGCACAAGAACAATTTGATATTTAACAAAACGTAAGAAATGGGCGTATATATTGCAAGGCATTATACAACTAACTACCTCAATTTTTATTAAATAAATTAAAAGTAAAATTATTTTTGTCTTTAGCAAATATCACTTACTTCCTGCAAATCCTTCAGCTGTTGTCACTTGTCATAAGATGCTCGTTAGAATTTTAAGTCATTTGAAATTAACCTCATTATTGGAACCTGCCAGTATAGTGATTCTCGCTTTGATTGGCTTTAATTACTTCCTTAACCAAGAGCCAACAATTTAGAATGTCACTTTCTCATAAGTGATTGTGTCTGCATCAAATTCTTTAAGGAGGATCAATTGACGAGCTTAAAAATGTGCATACTTTACTCCTGAAAGCATTCCAGATACGAAAATTATTAAAGATCAATGGAGTTATGAAGCATGGTCGACTATGATCAAAAAGCGTAAACCATAATTATTGATTTTCTTAATATTAAAATAAGTGATTATGGAGCTTTTACTAAGCTCAAGGATTATCTGGTTAGTATTTTCAATGCTACAGCAACAACTTTGGCAGGACTTTACGTTAATTAAACGACAAGCTATTCAAATAATGTATGAGAGTTGACTGCTTCAACTCCAACTTTATTGGAATTTGGAGGCATCCAGTGGTTTATATACCCATTAGGAGAAGAGCTTAACTTGGGTATTTAAACATCTAATCTCTTAATTTAGCTATCAAGCTAATGGAGCAGATTATTTCCGGTTGTTTGACTTTAACGGCCACTCCGGCAATAGCGATTCCTACCCTCTTCGGATCAATTTTAAAAAAATAGAGTTTTAACTGTTATTAGGGCAGTTTGTTGGCTCCCTTAGAAACAAAATAAAAAATTGAATTACTTACTTATAATAGCGTGATCTCTGAAATGCATGCCTATTTAATAATCGAACATTCTATTCGAATATATTAAGTCTGTTCATGTGAGAAAAATCAAGGCATGAAAAATTTAAAATCAAAATCAATGTGACCTAGAAACAACATAATCTTGCCCATCGAAAAAAATTGACTTTTGCGTTCTAGTTATCAAAATAAGAGTTACTTTAAAAACATCTAAGCCTCTGGCTTTATCTCATCTCACGGTTTTGATTCCAAATATTGTGGAAGCTTATAGTAGGACAAATTTGAATTAATGAAATTCTGAAAAGAGTCAAAGTGAATAATTTATTTACATTTATTGAATTTATTTTTAAGGAATGAAGGGCATTAGGTGCTTATGCCAAGCTGTCGTTGTAAATACTTTATTTCAACTTTTTTTATTACCAATTAAATGCATCATAACTTTAAAAAACTAACCAATGACCTACAAATGTTGGTTCATTTTACTATGCGAATATGTGCAACACGATCCAAAATACTGCTTTGACCAAAAGGTGTACTTTAATATGGACTTTTATTAAAGTAATAAAATTAAATGGGAATAAAATAAACATATATAACGTTCACAAAATTAATAATTACAAGTGTGATATTATATTTTTAGAATGCCAATTAGATAACAATATTAATGGTTACAATATTAATAGCATTTTACCTAAGGACAATTTTAATTTGATAATTTTTCTTTTTACGGAGTAATTACTCATATAGTTGGAAATATCATAAGATCTCCTATCGAACCATAATTAATTTAAATATAAGAATCTATCCTTTGATCTCCCAAGCCGTAGGTGGCAAAAATTTGCTTAAATAATAGCAAAAATTCATGTTTTGTTCAAAGATGAATGCTTTTCAAAGTACATATGTGAAACCCCGAAGTCTACTATAGCTTAAAGCAAATTTTTACAAAAAGATTTAAAATACCTTTTCAAATAATGGTAAAATTGTACTATAATGATCTCTGACTTGTTACTAAAATATTATAAAAGTAGCTATTTTCAAAGGCATTTACAATCAATTTTCAAAAATCATATGCCATCCATTCTTAATTTGAAGTTACAATAATTTGCAGCAACTTTTTTTAATTTTTACTCGTGTACGGTTTTCCTTATGACGTGTGGTACGGAAGGAAATAGGACCATTCCTTCAAGACGGTGTTCAAAACTTTCTTTCATTACTCGTTAAAACAAAGCAGTCTGTGCAAAAGTTCCTGAAAACTCATCACTGGAGAAAGAGCCTTTTCGAAATTTGAAAATTTGTTTCAGCAAATACCCTTACACATTGCTATCCTCGCATGCCTTTTGAATAATCCGTATATGTTAAACTCACTTATTCAAAAGCAAACTCAACCTAATTCCATATTCTTTGAATATAGTAGGTACTAGTAGCCTTGGGTTTGTCTTTAAGTTCCAAGAAAAACTTGATTCCTTCATTTTAGGACTTAGAATTTGTTCAAATTGCTTTACTTGCCACCTGAAAGGTGCTTTCGAATCCATCGATTATAGCAACAGCAAAAATTCAAAAAAATAGCAGAGGATCATTCGAGGTGGTAATGAGTTGTTTGTCAAAGAAAAGCACTGCATTACTTGAATTTAAGGGTTCGGTCGAATTTGTGTGGAGATAAATGACTAAATGGTTTCTTCAAAATTTCGTCCACGTTCTTCCAAACTGCAAAAGGTCTTCACTGCATATTCAACCAAATGAAGCACTATTTCCCTTAGTGAACTTCATTCATTTTATGCAATAGGTCGCACCCTGTATTTTGGCATTAATTTAAGTGCAACATTCGAAAGGCTTAATACTTGATGGTTTATCCTTCGATACCTTCTGATATTGTAAATTCACTATAGACATGCTTGCTTATTTTACTTAGAGCACTTTTATTTTTATAGACGATATCTTGAATATCTTGTTCATCTATTGACCGTTTAGATCAAAATCTCCAAATTGGTTGACACATTCAAATACTTCGATTCATGTGATCTTTCAAAAATATGAATGTTGCATCTTAGCTCAAAGAGAGCAAATTAAACTGCTGATAAAATTTAATTTCAAATATACAGGTTAAAATTTTCTCTGCTTCAATAGAAAATTCTTATGAGGACCCGAATTCAACTGAGCGAGGGCAATTGATACAAACGTTTAAGTCATTGTAAGTGGCATAAATAAACTAGAAGTATAAAATCGAGTTTCATTGGTAGCTTCTTTGAATACGTGTTTACTATACCCTATCTTTATTGTTTTTGGTTTATGAATGTATTGAATAATGTCCAAAAGCGCATTGAATTTTGAATTTAATGGGAAAAGCAACCTTGTCCTAGAATTAAGACAACCTGGTGCCTCTCTTCCACATGTGCGGTTGGTCGCGATCGTTGCCGTGTTTGTGTTGACTACTTTTGTCATTGTGATCTCTAACTTGTGCAGACAAGCACGTTAATTACTGCTTAAGCTAAAGAATTTAATCCTTCATGGTGATTAAATCTCCCTCTTATCTGGCATTGTTTAAATGAGTTCCCGTGTTATAAACTGAAGATCTACTTCAAATATCCCATTAATATGTTTTTCGATCTGTTATCAATTGTTTCCATTGTCGCATTGCCTGGGCTTTCAATGCTCTATAAAAACCCACTCTTCAATTTCAACCAATTTATTAATACTTTCGTTTGATCACTTATTCAATTTTAAATAAATCCAACTTTCTATGAATCACATCTTTTCTCAACCCTCTCATCAATTTGAATTTAGCAGACGCCTGTATTCAGTAAATAAGTTACACTATTTCATTGTTTATAACCAAAAAGAACAGTTCACGTAACAAAATATTTGGCTTGATCGGACATTTATCATAGCTTTTTGGCATGCTAGGGTCCGTGATTATTGAGAGTAAGGTCATGTTATAAGATAACTCCGCTGACCAAATACTCAACCTGCTGATTGATTCTTCACTTTGATTTACTTGAATTTTAATGCATGAACTTCTAAGCGGCTTCGAGGCACCTGCACGCAATGCTTTTTTCATATTTAATTATCTTCAGTCGAAATAAAGGCCCATGAATAATGACTAATTAGATGGCAATATGCTTATCTTACTGTCGCCAGTGTGTTTATCCTTAACTTTATTCTTTCGGATTATTCTTCATTTTAACTATGCTTGTGACCGGCAGAGATGACCACTGTAACCTCGAATTAATAGCATAGTCCATATTTGGCAATTAATGAATTAAATTAATGAAATTAACCTTGAGCATGCAAAATTGCGATTTTTAAGCACTTTTTCTGACTCTTGGCTGGACGTATTCGTTAATATTCCCATATTTTGTCAAATTTGCGTTTTAGTAAAATAGAATGAATATCTATACAAAATGTTAAAAAGTATAATTTAATCAATACCCATTGAAGATATAACAATAAATGAATAAGACGTGAACCCTGGATAGAAATCTAGAATTAACTATCAATGAAGTCATGGATTCTATGTAAATTCACACAGTTAATAATCTGACCCAAACAATTTCAAATTTTAAGATCTGTCCTCCAGGTTTTATGTGCAAAAATGGTAAACTCTTTTGCAGAGTTCTGACCTTATGAACAAAAGCACCTTGATTCTTGCAGCAGTGCATTAAAGAATTGCCTTTTTGGTAAGCTAAATTTTACCAAGCTATGAGTATTTGTGAATCGCCTATTTTAGATATCAGTTTTTAGATTATAAAAGCATTACTCAAAATAACAACTTTAATCCTTTTGTTAGTTGGAATTTAAAATCGTTTTTTTCAAGATTAAATTTGTTCCATTAATGCAGATTGAATTTTTATTAATAATATTGGTGT
>UZAE01012364.1:0-18253 GCA_900617975.1 Rodentolepis nana
CAAGGTGTTTAGACCGAAACACTCGATAGTGTTTATTTTTGCCTCGAGGAATAGTTTTCTTTGCACATCTGATCATAATATTCGTGATATCATTGCAAAGTTTGTCAGAATTTTGGTTGAATTTTAGGGGACTTGTGTGAAGTTCATTGTCTAAAGGGTTTGTGAATCTAAGCCAGTCAGCCTTCTTGAAGTTCCATGATAGCCTTGTTGGCACTTGCCTTGTCATGCTTTTGCTGCTGATGGTAACATTAGCAATGACTGGTTTGTGACGAGAACCAGGATCGTCAATTATTTTGCTGCGTGTATGCTCACTGATGTCGCTTGAAGCCAGGAGTAAGTCAGGCGTTTTTCGGGTTCCATTGTAGTGCAAATATGTAGCCTGATCCTCATTGGTGCAAATAAATTCTAGATTGTTGCTGTTTTGCATGTCTTCGGTTTCCTTTCCAGCTATGTTTTTGTCATTGTAGTCCCATCTGGTGAAATGAGCGTTACAGTTTAGTTTGAGATGTTCAGAAAGTCAAAGTTTGGACAATTCTCTTGTGGATTATAGACTGCATATATCTTGAAGTGGTTTTGACATTTTGGATTATAGACTGCATATACCTTGAAGTGGTTTTGACAATGGATTATAGACTGTATATATCTTGAAGTGGTTTTGACATTGGTTATAGACTGCATATATCTTGAAGTGGTTTTGACATTTCCCAGACTGCATATACCTTGAAGTGGTTTTGACATTTCCAAACGTTGCATATATCTTGAAGTGGTTTTGACATTTCTAAATATTTATGTCAAATTTTGGACAATTCTGGGGTGGATTATAGACTGCATTTCGACAATTCTGGGGAGGATTATAGACTGCATATATCTTGAAACGATTCTGGGGTGGATTATAGACTGCATATACCTTGAAGTGATATTTCCAAACATTTAATCTGATTATTTCACATATGTCTTGTGTTTTGGATTATAGACTGCATATACCTTGAAGTGGTTTTGACAATGGATTATAGACTGTATATATCTTGAAGTGGTTTTGACATTGGTTATAGACTGCATATATCTTGAAGTGGTTTTGACATTTCCCAGACTGCATATACCTTGAAGTGGTTTTGACATTTCCAAACATATGCATATATCTTGAAGTGGTTTTGACATTTCCAAACATTTAATTTGATTATTTGCCATGTGTCCTGTTTTGAGCCCATATTTCTGATTAGATCGGAATGCGATGTGTGACATTCTTTTACTCCAATCATAATTCCACTTGCAACTTGCCGGTATTTAGGTAGAAGGTATAGGTTGTAACCTGGGAATTGATAGTATTTCAGGTTGTTATCCGAAAGGTTTGGTTCCATAATTGTGAAATGTCTCCATCATTGGTTTGTAGAATTTTCTGGACTTGGAGCGTTTTGTCCTGTGACGTCCCTCCACCATTACACTGGATGATCTGCAGACATAGTAGTTCGTCTTGACGAGGGCGTTTCTCTTATAGGCTTGTTTCAAGCTAATCATAATAAATAGAATTCAAATCAAATGCTGGGTGATAGACCTTTTTGCCGTACGAAATACGTTGTCCAGGGCGCACCATGTAGGAGTAAGTTTATCGCGCACCCCAAATAAATAAATATATTTGCTCGTCACTACATTGAATAAACGTAAATTTTTCCCAAAGTGAAAATAATTACCTACAATCACGTACATAATGTTGCGACCTATTATGAAGAGTGATCAGAATTTTTGCAAATTCAAAAAATGCGCACTTGATTATAAATTCGATTCCACCTTTATCCATGAAGGTGCTGTTAGTTACTTTGTTGTAAATTAAAAGGCGATATTTTCTAAAAATAAAAAAATTATTTTATGGCTAGAATCCTAGCATTTCTAAAATTGTTAGTTTGCTTAATTGAGAAAAAATGATTATTCATTTTAAGTTAAGTTATCATGTTCTTTATTATTATAATATTTATTCTAAAACTACGTTTTTATGATATTATATAAGACGCTTAAAATACATTGTTTCTTATCAATAATTACATTTTTAAATAAATTTTGAAAAATCTTTTTCAGAGATTTTGGATTTTTATGGCGTATTAGAATTTACTGTGCTGTTATCATAAGTAGGGTTTCTAAAAGATTCCGTTTAATTATTCCGATACTTATTTGAATTTACCTGCTGAAAGATATTCCGCAATAAGGACAAAATAGATGTTTTTTTAAAATCAACGGATTTAGTTTGTATTCCTCTATGTGAATTCTGAATAATAAAGATATATTTACTAGGTTATAAGCAAAAGCAAAAATTCTTTCAACTTGTGAAGTTTTAAATAATGACATTAAATTAAAATCACGAGAAACGTTCTAGAGGATTTTAAGTGATTTAAAGTTGATTCGATGTGAAGATCAGAATCTATGCATTTGTCGTGTTTTCATTATCTTATTAATTTTTCAAAAAATTAAATTTTTCAAATTCAAAAAATGCACACTTGATTTTAAATTCGATTCCATCTATGTCCATGTTGGTGCTGTTAGTTGCTTTGTTGCAAATTAATAAGGGTTATTTTCAAATAATATAAGCATAAATTTATTGTTAGAATTTTAGCATTTCTAAAACTGTTATTTTGCTTAATGGAAAAAAATGACTATGCATTTTAACCTAAGTTATCATGTTCTTCATTATTATTTTTTTTATTTAAAAACAATTTTTTATGATATTATATAATGCGCTTGATATACATTGTTACAGATCAATAATTAAATTTTTAAATAAATTTTACAAAATATTCTTCATAGATTTTCGATTTCATGACGCATTAGAATTCACTGAACTGTTGGCTTAAGTGGAGTTTTAAAAAAACCGTTTAATTCTACCGATACATATTTGAATCAACCTGCTATTAGATTTCCTGCAATCAGGAAAAAAACAGATTTCATTTAAAATCAACGCATTTTGTTTGTGTTCCTCTATGTGAATTCTGAATAATGAAGATATGTTTAATACGTTATAAGCAAGAGCTAAAATTCCTACTACATTGTGAATTTTTAAATAATGACATTAAATGAAAATCACGAGAAAAATTCTAGAGGTTTTAAAGTGATTCGAATTTGACTCGACGTGTAGATCAGAATTTGTGCATTTGTCGTGTTTTCATTATCTTATTGATTTTTCTTATGTAGTCACATTAATATGAAGCAATAACCTTAAATCAATTACTTAAATTACTTTTTGCATTGTAATATGAGTGAGAAGGAGAAGTTTATTAATGACCAATCAAAATGCAAGGATATTTACGAGTGACTAAAATAAACGGTTTGATTAGAATGTGTTTTTGGTTGAGCTTAATTTGAAGTCCAGCTATCGAAGTTAATAAGATGCAGATGAATATGCCAAAATATAAATTCAAGCTTAGATAAATTTACATTCAGCAAGGCTAAACGAATCTGTACTGACATCCAAGTTTATTACAACCAAAACAGACTGAAGGAGCTCGTCAATTGGCAGCAGCATTAAAGTATAAAAACAATGATTATAATTTTGTCAATAGTTTAGCCATATGAACTAACAGTATTACTATCACTTCAAAAGGTAGGCCTTATGATATTTTAAATTAGTCCATAAACTTTGACTTAAATTTCAAATATGGGTGGGGATACACATATAGCAGTTCATTAGCTGTCTTCTTGCTTTCCAGTATCTCTATATTTCCATCGTTGTACTAAAAGCTGGACACCGAATCAGGTGGATCTTCTCCATTTCCTCCTGTTGGTTACATAGAAGGCATTTGGGTTGAGAGTATACTCCCTGGTTACATAGAAGGCATTTGGGTTGAGAGTATACTCCCAATCTGTGAAGGTGTTTTGCCAAGCAATCGTTAGGTTACATAGAGGGCATGTGGGTTGAGTGTATACTCCCAGGCTACATAGGGGGCATGTGGGTTGAGTGTATACTCCCAATCCAGAGGGCATGTGGGTTGAGTGTATACTCCCAGTCTGTGAAAGGGCATATGGGTTGAGTGTATACTCCCAATCTGTGAAGGGGGCATGTGGGTTGAGTGTATACTCCCAATCTGTGAAGGTCCATGTGGGTTGAGTGTATACTCCCAATCTGTGAAGGTGTACATGTGAGTTGAGTGTATACTCCCAATCTGTGAAGGTGTTTATAGGCAATCGTGTTCGGTACGTAGTCTAAACTCATCAACGGTTAGTTTAACGCAGCAACGGTTTCGATTCTCGGCCAGTCGAATATGTCAGAGAGTGCCGTTGGCCACTGTTTCTCCTTTGGTCAAGATTTAAGTTTGTTGCACCTTAAGGAACGGAATTCTCTACTGATTAAGGCCTTCATTGTTTGGAAAGACCTCGGCAGGTCCATGCATTGCCAATTCGATGTGCCTTCTTAGCATGTGTGTCTTCAAGATCATTGCCTTAATGCTCTCTCTCTGCTTCCAATTGTGTCTATTGCTAATTGCGAGTCCGAAAGTATCACCCTTATGGTGAACGTAGTATTCAGGCAACATAATTGGCAAAGGCCAATCCTAATGGCTCCTAGTTCTTTTTCAATGGAGGATTTATTGTGTCCCGCTGCTGCGTAGAAAGAGAAGAGTTCGGAAAAAACACCTGCACCGACGTTTGCTTGGTTTTCTATGTAAGACCCATCATTGAAAACTTGGAGCCATTGATTTCGAAGCTAGTTGACGTTGATAGTCTTAAGGGCCAGTGAGCGCATTTGTTCCGGAAAAGTGTTTGATTTTCTGAAGTAGTCAAGCAGTTGGTACAACACACTACATTAGTGTCTGCTATTGGGTTCATGGGTAGAATAAGGGTTTTGGTTTGCCATGGATTTGTAATGCTTGCTTCAGTTCTATGGCTTTCTGGATTAGACAAGATTACGTACTCAGATGTCATGGTCTTTTCTCATAGGTGCTGAATAACTTTTTGTGGGAATGCGCAGTATTTTCTCATACAAGATCAAGGCCTTTTCTTTGATAAGGGAACATATTTTGATCCTCTCTATAACCAGGAGAATTGCATCAATAGTGTTTATTTGTTTCTCTTGTAATTAGTCTTAATGCTTGTTTGCGCGCCTTCACGAGAGTTATGAGAGTTACCTCTGTGGCTGTAATGAGTGACTCTCAGCAAAACAACATTATTGGCTGAGTAAACATCTTGTGAGTTGTGTTAAGAGTTGAGCGTGCACAGCCTCATTCGCTACAAGCAAGACGCTTCATTATTTTCAGTCTATTAGCGACTCGTTCTGCGATTTTAGCAATGTGACTTTTTCACGTTAGATTTGTGTCAAACGTCATTCCCAGATATGTAAACTCATTGGTTTTTTCTATGGTAGCATCCTTGTACCTTAAAAGCGGTTTCATGCTGTGACTGACCAAAGAAAATGTTTGGATTGCAGTTTTTTGAGGTGTTGAATATCATTTCATTATTGTCACACAAGTTTCCAAGTAGTTTAAGTGCAACATTTAGGGCACTTTCTGTTCTCTCTTGAGCGTTTTTCTTAAGGCGGAATGCCAGAGAACAAGATCATCCGCATTAAGATTGTACTCTTATAGCCTTATCTGTTAGAATAGCCGTTGAAGTCTCATAACACTACAGTTTTGCGTGAAATGTTCAAAAGGTCAAATTAGGGACTACTCTGGGGTGGATTTTATATTGCATAAATATTAAAGTGGTTTTGACATTTCCAAACTTTAAATCTGATTATTTCCCATATATTGTGCGTCGTGACCATACTCCTGATTAGATCGTAATGTGATGTGGGTCCTTCTTTTACTCCAGTTATTTAGATATAAGGCATAGGTTGTAACCTGGGAAGTGGTAGTATTTCAGTTTGCCATCCGAAAGGTTTCCTTCCATAATTGTGAACATGTCTATATCATAGGCACGTAGAATTTTCCGGACTTGGATCTTTTGTCCTGTGACATACCTCCAGCATTTCACTGGAGGATCAGAAGACGTAGTGATTCGCTCTGTCGAAAGCGGTTTCTCTTATAGCCTTGTTTCAAAATCACTATAATAAATTGAAGTTAAAACGACGATGGATGGATTTTTTTGCCGTAGAACGTCACGTTGTTCTGGGTGCACCACGAGGAGGTAGGTCCCATATGAATAAGTATAAACTTCAAGGGTCAGTAAAGCAAAGACAATTTTGCATTCCTTGCCAACATTTTGTCTAACAATAATTCCTTCACCGCTTTCAAATAATCAGTATCACAGTACTTCCTCCAAGATAATGACAACTTAGTTCAACATGATACACGACATTTAAATCCTATTCGAGCACATGGACAAAACAATGAGTGTAAAGCTCTAAAGGAAAGATGTATGAATGAGTGCAAACAACGGGCGACTTTTAACCGAAATTGTAAAAAGTTAATGTCAATCATATTGTTAATTAAGGCAGAGATGAAGCTATTGAGGATGTTATTTGAATTGTGTTGCGATTTGTGTTTTGATCAAAATTACAAAGTTATTAATCAAGGGGAAATAGTTAAACCCGAGTAACTACAACTTGTAGCATATCAATTTACAATTACAATTCGTGAAATTTGTTTAAAAAAACATAATAGACCACTATCAAATATTATTGATGGACACTAGAAATTATTTTAAATTATAAAAACGCTTTGCCAACATTTGAGCTAGAGTAATTTTTTTTGTTTCAGCCATACCATTGCCAGTATTCGAGATCAAAGCCTTTAATAAATATAAATAATATCGAAGAATTATTCTGTATTTAAATGCAAATAATTGCAAATTATCATAAATATAAATTATGCAACAATATACTATGGACTAGTATCTGTTTTTAAAACAGCATTTTCATCATAGTATCGTTTTCTATGGTAATTTTACTATATGGTCTGATGCTGGAATTCAGCCATACGACATGAAGTCTTTCCAGTATGATAAGACATGGGTATCGCAATGGAAAAGCATATTTTTCTGACAAAGGAATATTTATTGTTTGCTGTCAAAAGGAGAATACTCATATTTAAAAATCGAAATTTCACGTTCTGGACGATCTATTGGAATATCCGATTTGGGTAACGTCTTGGAAAGAAAAGGATTGAAAAGAACACAGCAAGACTTAATGTAACGATGTTTTTTAATCATTCATTCTTTAAGAGGTTGAATCTATTGTTTGAAAAAACCTTAAATTATCTATAGGATTTTCAAAACGCCCTATCTGTAGTAAGTCGACTTGATGATATATATGCTGAGACTTATTAGCTGACAGTCTTTTACACATTAAGTATTTACAATTATTGTGGTAATGTGCGTTTGTGCGCCAAATTTGAAATCTAATACGGGAATTCCCCTTTCAGCTCCGGTGGTTGAATTGTAATAAATATGTGCCAGTTGATATGTGCAAACTGCCTAATTCACGAATAAAGCCGTCTTAATTTGTGCATTCTCGCAAAATGCGATATAGCATCACGATGAACTCAGCCAAATAAGTATTGCATTCGTTGCTTTTATATATAAATAAATATAATTTGATTGACTCATTTATTAAAAGACATGTTTAAAAGAGCTATCATTTGCTTCTCTGTGATAAAATCACCATAGACATTTAATCCTTACTTTCCAGTGTACTGACCACATAGCAGAGAATTAATGAATTACTCATTTGGGGGTTTTAAAATTGTTTAAATATGGAAGAAGGATATCACGGCGCCCTTTCCTAGCTGGATAATGTATTGATTACCAAAAGTCTCTACTTTAACAAACAAATGAATTGATTATAAATATTTGCATTCCATCTCAGAGTAAAGCGGGTTAATGGAGCTATTTTGTTATTTCAGAATTGCAGAGATCAATATTTAGGGGTTTTTTCAAACAAGATACCTGTCTATAAATCTTTTGGAATAAGTGAGAATTATACTTTTGACCTAAATTTTCCTTTCTTGAAATAGCGAATGCTAAAAGTATTGTTAGAGAATGTTCTAAAAAATGGTTTAGGTGTACAATTGGTTTGAATTTAAAATAGCAACTGATGCGGCAGCAAATAACTAAATGATTTAGAATCCTTATTAATCATAAAAATGCTATTATTAATATACATCACTCAGGCTATAAATTGGGTAGCAAATGAAATGCTTTGACTTTTGCACAGAAACGAAGACATCGGATATTTTATTTATATTTTAAACAATAAGCTGTTTGATTGCTGTTGAAATAAATTTTAATTATGGAAAACATAAATTTGAGAAACAAAATAATCATATAAAAATGAATGGCAGTCTTTTATCATACATCGTTTATGAAATTAATTTTATTATTACAGAGGGAGATTGCTCCAATTTGAAAAATCCGATGGTATGTTAATACTTAAAATTTTAACTATTTATATCAAATATTCAATCATTTTCTAATTTTGATGAATGACGGGAAACATACGAGTTTTGCCAGTAAAAATATATTTACTTATAATTTCAGTACTGTGTTTGCTTTTTGAAGTTAAAAACAACTCTTGAAAAGGAGCCTCTTTGTGGCTTTAAACGATTTCGTTTAATGTATTTAATTTTGATTATTTTCATTTATTTGTTTATCTAATAGAAATTTTAAAATGAATAAAAAGTGAATAACATTTAATTATTCCGAGTGATCCTATAAAATATTGGAAGGTTATTATATTCAATCAGCGAGTGGAATGCATTATAAAGTAAAGCATTTATTTGTGTGAATGTCCTCATTGTTAGTCACCTTATTTCAGATAACAAGCTCACGTATTCTTTACTTGCAACATTAGGCTTGAAGATTAATAATTGTGATAGGCGATTTTAAGAAGAAAAAATATTTTATTACTAAATTAATGCGAATAATGAAACATTCAATGAATTAAAATAATTTATTTTACAATTTTTACCAATCAAATTAGAGTTTACGTAGGGAGGGCAAATCCACATACAACCTTAAGCACATTGAAGGGCTAAATAAAAAAAAACGTGTATTCAATATTGCCAATGATATAAGTTTAAGTCAAATACAGTAATTTTGAAAAACCCTAACATTGTCTTCGCGTTTAAATGAACTCAAAATATGTAAGCTTTAGTGACAATTAGCTTATGATAGAGCCATCTTTTAGAAAGGCGCAAATATGAGATTTTGAAAGTGAAATATTATGTTTAACGCAGAATTTCTACTTTATTTATGCGAGCAGGCAAAGGAACTTGCAATCTTTGCAATGTCACTCAGGTTATAACGAAAAATATGTAGAGTCAGAAATTTCAATTCACATTTTTTCCGCTTGATTGTCTGAATTGACAGCAATGTCAGAAACTATTTCTAGGGGATAGGTCAATCTTTATAACAACAGAATGATAACACCGGGAAACCTTTATTTAAATATAAAATATCGAAACGATTTCAAGACTTAATTGACCACTTTATATCCTGAAAAGAAGTAAGGCAATTTACTACATTTTTCATTTTACTTTAAGTGTTAAATGGCTAGTATATTTAAAGTTGTGAATATTGATATTTCTTGTGAAAATCTGTGAAACGAATTCATTTTGCGTATCACTACAGCACGTAATTTCTTTAATTTGTACTAAGAAAATTTGAATGAATGTTTAAATTCAAAAGTTATTTATAAGACCACACGAAGATTGGCAAAAGTGTGTTTTCTTCTTAATAAAATCTTAAACCTTCCTTAAAACAAATTGTGCTAATAAAAATGAATTCTTAAATTAAGACACTTTTAAAAAAAATAGCATGCAAGAGAGTTTTGACAATAGAAGTGATCAATTCATCCCAATCACAGCGTCTTTATTGTATTAATTCACTTTTTCTTCTTACTATTGTTATTAACCAAACAAAGGCAGCTTGGGTAGGATATGTTAACGACAGTCTCACCGATTGTCGCATACGATTGGGTGGAGATAGATATGGTGGTCAAGGAGGAGATTACAGACATTCTCACGGAAAGGATCCCTCTCACGATGGATATTATTCAGGCGGTGGATACTAGAAAAGTTATCCTTTACACTGGAAAGGACATTTTTTCATTCATCTATAATTGAATTTGTATCATTGCAAATTTTCATGTTAAATCATAAAGCCAACAAATAAACAAACTGTTCGTCATCATATGCAAAATCGTAAATTTTGATTTAATGGTATATTATATCATTACTTATAATGAACTCAAATATTTTGGGTGATTTGCAACGAATAAAGACAATTCTTTTATGCAATGTAGATGAGAGTCGGATAGAGTGTTAGAGACATCACCTTATAACAAAATAAAAAATATTTCCATTAATATCTTAGCTTATCTTAAATGTTTAATGGAAGGAGATAGTGGAAAAGTTACAATTTAAGATACCATCAATTTGCAAGGAATTATAACATAGTTGTGTACGTATATAAGATTTTAGCTTTGTTCTATTCTTAGCAAACTTCCACAAAACTCAAGAGGTATACCATTTTATGAAACAAAACCAAACTCTCATTATTTTTACATATTCGGAGGGAACTTGTCTAAGAATTATGTCAAACTGGATATATTCTTTCACAAAATCAGTCCTACAATATCACTTATATACAAAACGTTAAAGCCAGTAAAGATGGGTGCTCTTCAGAAGCGACTTCTATTCATGTAAGTTACTAAAAATGCAAACCGTATGATTGTTTCAGCAATTTGATTTTCCATTGGAACGAGAATAAGATGTTCAAATTTATAATAGGCCTCAATTTGATTTTGAACAAATTACCTACGTTCGGCGTTACTAACACATGTTTATTGGAAGCGCCCATCTCAGTGGTCTAGTGTTTACTCTTATTTAATATTGATTTTGAGATCGATTGCAAAATCAAACATCTCATTTGATTTGACTATTTTAAGCAAAATGCAACCTTGACTGATCTGGAAAATGCTAAATGCAAGCTTTTATATGTCCCGAAAGAGATAATTTCATGTTAAAATTAAAATGTGCAACCTGATTACAGTTCAGTAATGAACCATCACAAACGCCTTTTGCCATTTTATAATTATTTGCGCATTAATATATAATATCCTTGGAAGTTAGTACTTCTGACTTGATTCCTTGGCTTAAATAATTTCCGTCTATCATTGCATTTTGAAGAGTTTATATAACCGTCTCACATTTTGTCCTAACAATTAGGTGGATTTTTTATTTATTTTTTATCAAAATTTCTTGCATGCAATGCGAGCTTTCGATACTAACCCAAGTAAATAATCGAATAATGGACTATTTACAGCGAAAAGGAAAAAGCACAACTCTTTAAAAATTCGTTTGAAATTAAGTGAGCAACGGATTTTGGTTTGCAAAATTATTGCACGATTGACAATACTTTTGCAGATGTTACCTCTCAGAAATAACAAAATCGGGTGAAATTGCTTGCTCCTTTCAATTTAACTGAATTACTTGTTAAACGGCTACTATTATCATAGAGTGGTACATGAGAGATAATAGCTTCCAAAATATACTTAGGTTTCCCTTCTAAATTGTTATTTTTTGCAAAATGGGTTTATTTCATCAGAGATGGTCACGTGATACACTATATATATGTTTTGTCACGTCTAGAACTTGCTCATATCTGATATTAATCTTATTCATTTTGTCGGAGGTCGGTCCTGTCTCGGGGAACTGTTAAAACATCATCACTATTTCATTCTTCAACTTTGGACGAGTAAAATCTCACACCTTCCAGAACAAAGCATGGACATCTATTATCTTAGTATTTGAAACAATTTTTATGCCCTGAAATGGTCACTTCATTAGCTTTCAGGTATATGGTTACGAAAAAGACAAAACGCAAATGTTCATTTTGAATTTAGTTGCAATGACAGTTTTAGTAATGAAATATAGCTCTTTAAAAAGCGTCCATTCTACAAATGACTAAAGCAAAACGTTGGTTCGTTGAGACTTAAAAAAACGCATTCTAGATTTAATATTGCATTATTTTCGTAATCTAAATTTCGCGCAGTCCACGTTTTTCAGCATAATCTTGATTTCAGTTAATAATTGTGCAAATTTCCAACAAATTTCTTTTCTTTTTATTGAATTAATTTCTAAATGAGGTTTACTTTATTTTGTATAAAATTCACTTTCGAGAGAGGAAGTTGCATTAGCATTGTATCAAATTGTTGCTCTTTTGGGGAAAAATACTTTAGATTTCAATTAGTCGTGTGATCTTCGGAGTCAAAAACGCTTTAAATATTTGACATAGTTGAATTTGATTTTTCAATTAGACTTATCATTTGTTTTTCTCCATATTCATTTAACCAGAATTTGAAAATAAATGAAATCAATGTATAAATCATTTAGTCGTTGAAACAACCAAAGTTTTAAAATTATTTCATTTTAATAACACGTTAACGTTAAAATTTGTAAGCAAATTCGATAAATATAGGAATCATGCTTCTGAAATGCAATTTACAATTTGTTCATTATAAAATGATGAAATAGAAGTGAGTGATTTACAACAATGCGAGTTAACAAAAAGCAAAATTTATTTGAATCATAACTACATTTTTACAGACGATTCTGCTTTTCAATTTGTTTTCCAATCCTTGAAATGTCTGAAATCTTGAGAAAAATAAAATTGTTAATAAAAATTTACTGTCACTCAAGCTATAAATCGGAAAGCTAATAAAAAATATGATTAGCATCTTTTGCGCAGAAACTTAGATGAATTAATTAATTTTGTTATAATTTTGCTGATTAGGCAGACTCGTTGTAAATGAGATTAAGTATTTATGGCAAATATAAATTTGAATTTTAAAGAAAATACGTAAATGAATGACGGTAAAATATCATTGATTATTTATGTGATCAGTTTTTTTGCTATTAAAGCACGATCCAATAGTTGGAAAAACGTTTGATATTTATTACTTTAAAATGTGTTTGCTTTTCCGTAAACATACAAAATTTGTTTTCCAATTTCAAAGAAAATTTATAGATATCTTATTCATTTGGGTTGTATTTAAGCACCCATTAGGTATTATTTTACATAAGTTACTTCTAATCCATTTATGGTGACAAGCAAAATTTCCCATACGTTTGCCAGATCGTTTAAATTAAATCAAGCAAAGAGGCAAAACGCTTGCTATCGACGCACTTGATTATATATGTTAACGCGCACTTCAATTTCTATTGACCGATGAATAGCCTCTCTTTAAAAATATCAGTGCAAATTCAGCCGCAACATTTCGTTTCAATTTGACAGTTCGAGGCAGTTTTCAAATCGAAAATAAATGGTGAAAGTCAATAGGGCACTCTCGTAGATAAACACTAGAAATCGTAATCAACTATGAAACATATCTTTCCCATTAATTTTAAATGCGATTTACATGTGTGTTGAAATATTTCAAGCAAGGTAGGTGGCAAATTCAATTTTTTATTTCTTTTTCGTGTTTGTTGTGATATTATTTTTTATCAAATTTACTGTCCTTCTATTTTTTTTATTTTCATATATGTTTAATATATTTTCATAGGTGCAAAATTCACAAACTCATTCATAATTGCAAATTCTACAAATTAATTTCCAAATTCGAATTCGTGGGACACTTCATCAATGACCAAATAGAAATCCTGCTATAGAATACTACTCAGAAATATTTTGCTATTAAAGTTCAAACGAATTATGCTAAAGTTATCTGATAACTAATCGCTTTGTCAACATTAGACATCGCTATCAATATACGTACCGAATAAACTTATTCCGTGCTAAGTGTCTGTATACCTTATAGCTGGGCTATAGCTCAGCTTGCTTTGGAAGTCTAGCTAGACGTTGGAGAATCTGCCACAGAGATTTCTGTGTCGGTCAGGCTTTACTAGCGTAGCAATCCGCTACAAATTGGTGACCCTGACGTGATCTGAACACGCAGTCTCAAATTTGCTTTTGAATCATAAATGAAATGGCCTGTCTAGAAACGTATTTATATTTTTTATTTAGCAATTGTTTAGTTTTACTCATGTTTCACTTGTTTGATTTTAACCCATTGGTAATCATTAACTTGATGTAGAAATTGGCACATTAGTAAGTCATTTTTGTTTGAAATTCTAAAGAAACCAAGGGGGCTTCTACCTTGTTTCCTTATTCATAAAGAAGTCAAAATATTACAGTCAAATCAGTCAATAAACCGCAAATGGTATTGTTTTTTTCCAATCTGAAGTTTAAAATGCACAACAGGCAGAGATATTGTCCCCGGTCCTGTTTATTTTAAAGAAATAAGCTATGCGTATTTCTTTTTATATGAAATGTTTTATTATTACAATGGTTACTGAACAATTTATTTTGGTCATTTCAGTAATCCATAAGTGACATGCTGAGTGACATGATCGTTTTACTTTGGTGTTTGAATGAAATGTCTCGTTGAATTCATCTATAATGGCGCTTTGTTTCCGAAAATGCATGTGCAAAAATTCTTAATTTCGAACAAATAAATCTTTCAATCATCTTTATAATACCTCTGTCAATCAATTTTATCTTGAACTTTAAATGATGTAAATACTACTTTTTGAAAGGTTTATTATCCAATAGAATTGACTCATGTTGTCTGTCATTAGTTAACTCATAAATTGATCGTGAATATTTTTTATTTGCCTGCACAATCAATAGAAGAAATTTATTCAGTAAAATTAAATGTGGGTAAAGAAGTCAAGCGAGTCGCGAGCTCACTATTATGCGCACACAGTAATCGATACGCCACTTTCAGGTGACTGATAAAGCTTTATCGTGTGAAGATATAAAATAATAAATCTGCTCAGGACTAACTCGACTTTATTCAATTCGGATATTTATTTTAAGCTCAAAATTGATTGAGAAAATCCTATGGTGAAATGGAATGCATGAATTTCTCTAGTACTTTACATTTTAAACATAATAGTTTTATCATAGGTATTCAATTCCTCTTTTCCGAATACGATTTAAACAGCCATTAAACATCAGAATTATTCTAATTTAATTTTTAAGAATGTGATCTTAGCATTACAAAATTATTAGAGTAGTTCGAAATGGTGCGCAAAATATTGTCAACTTGAAAACAAAGATTTGTATTTAAAGTTGTTATTAAAGAGAAGTAGCACTTGTTTGCGTTGCAAAGACATAATTATTTTGCCAGGATCAAATTCATCATAAATACCATTGAATTTTCTCATAGTTTTCATTTTTACGTAAAATAATACACATTGCTTTGGTTTATGCTTATGATCAATAATCAACCTCTTTGGGGATTATCATTAGTGCATGATAGTATAAGTGATTTATAAAAAAAATGATTAAATGGAAGTCTAATTTAGTAGTATATAGTAGTAACCTTTCCATTTATGATTGTCAATGAACTCACCCATTTCGTTTTTTTTCATTTTATTGATTTAGAGGACATAAAAAAGAATGAAAAATCCATGAAATAATGATTCTGGCCAGGTTTAACCTTTTTCATTATAGATCATAAACATTTATGCAGTAATAATTCTAAAAATAGCAATTAGCCTTTCATTGTCTTCAAAAAATAAGAATTGTCTTGCCAACGTAAATCAAATTAATATAAGCATTCGGATTATTATTTTCTTTTGCATTTATCATGGATCTAAGCTTATTTCAACATCGTTCTAATTAATGTCTATTTTGTTGGTAAAATTCTGTTTAAAATTGGTAACTGGATCTAATGGTTTTGGATCCAAATTAGATGAAAAAAGTGCCAATTAAATATGTATCAAGAATAAATTAAATTGCGTTTAGCTTAACAAATTTTCCAACACGTTCTCCAATCTGAGAAAAACTTATAATTTGAAGTGAAATATTGGAATCTGCCAATGGTGCTCGAACTTTGACTTATAGGAACTACTCAATTACACTTTGAACGACTACGGCTATTCAAAATAAACATTTCAAGTCCATTCCTCTCTTTCAGATAAAAATTATATTATTTTACTTTATTTCATTTTGTTGCCACTGAATTTAAATAATTTGAGAATGATACGAAAAAAACTATGTTTTCTTAGATTTTCAATTAATGACATATATTCTTTTGCTTAAAAACGATTTGACGAAAGAGAAGTCGTGACATCGTTTAACAAATAATTGCATGGAGAATTAATTTATTTAGTAGGCAACATGCCATTTAGGTGTGCGGAATTAATTGAAATACATATTCCAATTCCAATTTTATTTCCGTCTATCCAAAATGAAATTTAACGGTGTTCAACAATTTTTCTGAATCAAACGCGTCATACCAATTAAATACGAAATAGGCCCTACTTTTGCACTAATGAAAGTGAGGTACGTGTTTTCATCAATGTACTTTCCATTAATCTTGCACGAACTTTTCCCATTAATAACTGAAACTCAATTGTTATCATTTTCACTACTAAACAAGGTAAATGCATAGTTAAACGCTTATAGCAAATTCAAGACTTCAATTCTGAGACCTCGATGTGAATATGGGAGCTCAAAAAACCATATCACAACAATCTGTTTGAAGCTGGTTGACCTGTCATTGAAAATGTAGTTTAAAATAAATTTCATATTAAGAATCCAGAACTGCCTACATAAAAATATTAGTATTAAGAATATTTTGCTATTTTCTAAAACGAGCACCAATAATAGCGTATTTAGCAAATCATGCGTGATTTAAAGTTCATAGCATTTATGATGACCTGTGATTAATCAAACATCACTAAGACTGAGAAGATTTCAATTGAGCATAGAGCGCTTTATGTTCAAGTGGTTTAATATTTTCCAATAAATTTATAATTTGATATGCAAAAGGTACGCTCTTAATGGTTATTCAATTATGGAAGTTCAAAAGATTTGCAAATGGGAAATATAAATTAATTACATTATTTAGCGTTCTTCTTACAATACTCGCTAACTGAATTGTTCCATCTTCTACTTTAATCAAGCAGAGAACAATACAACTTACTTTCAAGCAATTTATTTAGCAGCTATTTTTTGAAAATGATTGATGTTTTTTAATAATTATTTAAAACATGTAATAAATATTTTAGATATGAAGAATTAAATGAAATTCTGACAGCTGGATGATTCTACTAAGCGAATTCATCGCCATTAATCGACATTTTAAAGTAATGGAGACCACTTAGCGAAATCTGGAATAGTTGACAAAATAATTAATGTTGCCGTAGAGAATAATTAGAATAAGTGAAGTCTTGTAGTAGAACTCACCAGTGCAATTAGTGATTTTTTAAATAATAGAAAAATTTACGTTATTTGGTGTCATACCAGTCTATTTAACTAGAGCTGGGAAAGTCGCTTTAAAAATATAACTCAGAATGAAAATGCCGTTTTGAAAAGAGTGAAGAAATATTGTCAAAATTTGAAATGATGACCACAAATGTAGTGAACTCCGGATACTTTTCAAAAAATATATATCAACTTGTTGGAAAATTTGCAATAACTACTATTGCACACATTTAAAATTGTATTACTCAAAGAAGCCTTGAGTATTAAAAAATTTAAAATAACACAACTTGTCAAAAAGCAAACAAATTACACATGTCTGTTAAAGTTTGGGAATATGGAACAATACAGATTTTACAAATGTGCATAGATTAGTCATTTACCAACAATTTAATTAATATTTCTCTGAAATACATTTCGTAATCAAATCAAAAATGTTATTTCTAATTTTGTAAGGGATGTCTTTGACATACTTCTGCGAATTTTCATAAATTAATATCAATTTTGTTCAACAGAAACATGAAATCTCACCCATAAGATAAATTTTTCAATCACCTATTATTTTCGTTTTTATTTTCAAACATAATTGGTACATTTATTTGCAGATAAAATTCCACCAAGTCAAAAACATTTCATTAAGTTAAATGTATTTGATTTAGTATTTCAGTATACGGAAAAAATGGAACGCTTACTGAAAATTAGTAGTTTATTGCAATATAAACAGAAAAAGTCCATGTGATTTCATAGAATTTATTCACTCTCAGAGCCAAAATGAGGAGATGGAAAACAAAATAAATCTTACAATCATCTTTATAATACTTATATCAATCATTAACGTTAGCGTAAGTAGGGTTTTGGCCAAATGCATTGACAAACGCTGAAACATAAACGTACTTTTAAGATATTTTCATAACAAACTGATTTTTTTTAAAACGCCCGTTATCATGCGATCTCAATTTTGTTCCACAAATTTTCATTATTGGATCAATTAAAAATTTCAAATTTCCGCGCAGTATAAAATTTGATCTTATTTAATCATTATAAAGGCGTGTAAGTTTTTAAACGA
>UZAE01012364.1:22369-44566 GCA_900617975.1 Rodentolepis nana
AATTCAAGGCTTATAACAATTTCGAGACTTCGATTCTGAGACCTCGATGCGAATATGGGAGCTCAAAAAACCATATCACAACCATCTGCTTGAAACTGGTAGATCTGTCATTGACTATGTGGTTTAACGTAAATTTCATATTAAGAATCCAGAACGGTCTACATAAAAATATTAGTAATAAGAAAATTTGTCATTTTCCAAAATGAACGCCAATTAGAGCGTGAAATTAGCAAATTAATCATATTTAGATCAAAAGGGAAGTGTTTTTCATCAATTTTATTTTCTTTAATTTTGCACCAAGCTCTTTATATCAATTACCGAACCGCAATTGTAATCATTTTCTTTACTAAACAAGGTAAATGTGCAAATCAAGACTTCAATTCTGAGACCTCTATGCAAAAATGGTCAAAAACTATATCAAAAATAACTCAAAAAACTATATCACATCCATCTATTTGAAGCCGGTAGATATGTCATTGTAAAAAATAAAACGCCAAAATAACTTTTTTTGATATGAGTTTAAACGTAAGTTTAATATTTAGAATCTCAAACCGTCTACGTAAACATTTTAGAAATAACAATATTTTGGTTGTCTCGTGGTAAGTAGTATTTTTTATGAAACCGTATTTGCTTGTCACGAATATGTAAAGAAGATGGATGAAGTTGACATATAATTAATTCGAATCACACTCAGTCGTTTGATATTTTTTTTGTATCATGAAAATTAATTAGGTTTGATTCACCAAACAAATAATTAAATTAAAACAAAGTCACTCGGTACCGGCACTTCAAATGAAGATATATAAAATTTCGGTTTTAAGCACAAATACAAGGAACATGAAACTATACCAAATTTTGGCTGGATTGGCACCATTTGAAAATACTTTTGGTAAAATTGACGGTATTAATCAATGGACACGCTCTGGTCTTAAGTGTCACACACCAATGCACATGACAGCATTTATTTAGGTAGATTAGAAACCAATTGACATTACTAATGTTTCCTATCTGGTTCATGAATTAATGAAATTAATTGATTGTCAACAACGGCTAAGGAAAGTTATTGTGAGGCAATTAACGAAAAGAAGTTAAAAAGACTTTTATTAGACCTAGAAAATTCAACAAGGATAGCATTATGCATGCATTGTTTCATTGTGTGAGATATTGAAAATAACATAATTAGACAAAAATCGTATAACAATATTTCTGTCTGACTTTTCGTTCAAACAATTCGCCCAACCATACCTGTCGAGTGACCATGGAGCAGATATATAGCTGAATACAGAAAATGCAAACGTTGCACACCTTATTCTGGTGGTGATTCCTTTGATGTTTGTCTATTTGTAGCCCTAATTTATTTAATTTCAACTTGAGATATAAACATGCCATTTGTGTTACAGTTTCCACATTTTATAAGAAATAAGATGTTTCTCTATTATCAAAAGTAGAAATAATAAAAATTAAAATAATAAACTACCATTTGTTTACAATTCATACCAAATATAAATGTAAAGAAATTTGTAAGTGAGAAAAAATAGCAATTTTCTTGGAAATTGCTTTTAATCCATCTTAATTTGAAAGTCTCGCTATCTTAATTAATTGGGCACAAAGGATAGCTAAAATCGTAAAAGTAAAATTCTTCACTAATGACCAAGTCCAACAAACCCTTACTTGCATACAAAGTAACTGCAAACCCAAAAGGGCCGGGGCGAACTCGCTAATAGCCAGTCGTATTAAGTGATTAAAGCAATGGTAATAATTATAACAGTGATTAGGACTTAGGAATTAAACAACGTCAATGATCAGTCCAGCAATGTCGATCTCAGGTAACCATTCAACGTCTCAACAAACTCAATTGCCGTGTACTACTTTTTGATAATCAATGAAAAATACTTTGCGCCACACTGACTAAAGCGATCGTTGACCGCTTGCTCATATTAGTCAAAATAATGATGTCATTGATATTGTTAATGAAGATGAAACTGGATTTGTTTCTGTTTCATTGTGGTTTATTTTGTTCTCAGTGAAATGAGCAAAATAGGTGCAAAAAATATTAATAAAGGGTCTAAAGTACAGTTGAGTAATTAAAACGCCTTTTATAGCCCGTGAAAAAGCGAATTGGTGAAGTCAATCAATATCATGTCCAACTACCATAAGAATCAAATTTTATCAAGATTTTCACCTTCATTTCGAGCGCTTCGCCTAACCAGCAATAGATATCTGCTTACAAATAATTTGAATGGCGCTTTTAAATATTATATTTTATAAAATAATTGTCAACAATCTACGTCATCTTTTAGCTGCAGAATTTTTTAATTTAAGAGTAAACATTGGTGAAAATAAAAATCTCTACAATTTTAAGATTATCCTTTACTCGTGTATTCCAGAACAAATACCCTGCTTCTAAATAAAGGATAATTTCAACCCCATTGGGCCTTTTATGTCAGTGCAATCACTAGATCTACTGCTGTGAAAGTATATTGGCGGGTAATTTCTTCAAGTCGGAGAAGACATGTGCAGTGCAAAGGAAAATGATAATATATTTCATTACAGCGAAAAGAAAACGTTCTTATTTTTTAAAAAAAGCATACTCATTTACAAAAAGCTCCATTGAACAAAACGAGTTTTTTGATGTCATACAGAAGAAAGCATTGAAAAGAACGTAGCAATTGTCATTGTAAACATTTTCTCAAATTGATGTCTTTTTTATAGAGCCGAATAATTTCTGCCTTTTACTTATCAATGTTGGTAATGGTTACATTTATATGAAAGTATTTAGTTGAATAATTTGTGAAAAGGCCTTTCCTCTTAACGGGTTAACATTCATTCTGTTAATGAAAATATTGAGCAACAAACTAAAATCTGAAATGAAATTTAGCATTTTTACTTAACCATTTAAATGGAAAAAATATGTAGCATTTGATGCGTTCCAAATCACGATGAACGCCGTCAATATGTGTTTTTTGAGTTACTAAAACATCTATTCTACGTTAAGCGCATATTTTGAATGAACACATTTTAAAGGGGCCAGAATTCGCACCCAAGGCAAAAAAGTCTCTAAACCGAAAGTTGACTTTCGACTTCAAACTACCATTACCCCGACTCAATGTAATATCCACCTGCGACCACAGTTCACACCCAACCGTCTTTCTACTTTTTTATCTGTCTTTTTTGCACACCACTGCTTGACTACTTCAGAAAATCAAACACCCCTCCAGAAAAAATGCGTTCACTGACAATCAATATAAATTATCCTGCAGATCAATGGCCCCAAGTCTTCTCTGATGGATTATAGATAGAAAACCATGCAAACGTTGATGCAGGAGTCTATTCCAAACTCCTCTCTTTCTACGCACCGGCAGCACATAATTGATCCACTTAGAAGAAGAAAAAAGGCCATTAGGATAGCACTATACCAATAATGTTGCCTAGATACGAAATTCACCAAAGCGGTGATACTTTCGGACTCACAATCAGCAATAAACTCTATTGGATACAGAGTGCCACCCAAAAAAATCAGCAATAAACTCTATTGGATACAGAGTGCCACCCAAAACAGCTGAGATAAACGAATGTAGAAAACTCGAAACACCCAAAACAGCTGAGATAAAGGAATGTAGAAAACTCTACTCAAAACAGCTGAGATAAAGGAATGTAGAAAACTCTAGAAACAGAGAGACCCAAAACAGCTGAGATAAACGAATGTAGAAAACTCTATTAGCTGCTGAGGGAGAAAAATAAAACAGTTGTCTTAAAATGGATTCCTGGTCACTGTGGCATAAATGGCAATGAGCTTGCTGACACACTTGCTAAGAAGGAGAAAATGATTTTGCAATGCATGGACCGGCCGATGTCTTTCCCCCAATGAAGGCCATAATCAAAAGGGAATTCAAGACATCAATTTGCAACTAACTTATAGCTCGAAGAAAGGAGAAACAGTGGACAGTGGCACTCTCCGACATACTCGACTGGCCACAAATCGAAGCCGTTACTGAATTTAGTCTATGCACCGGACAAGATTGCCTTGCAAAACACCTTCACAGATTGGGAGTGTACAATCAACTCACGTGCTTTCTTGTAACCTACAGGAGGAAATGGAGAAGACCCAACTGATTCGATGTTCAGCCCTAAAGACAATGGCGGAAAGTCAGAGATACTGGTAAGCAAGTGACAGCTAATGAATTGCTATTAAGTAACTGCTATAAATGTACCCCCCATCTTTGGAGGGAAGCTGAAGTCAATGTTTAAGGGCTAATGATAAATATCATAAAGCCCGCCATTTGTCTCTTTTACATTTTAAAACACTCTTTTGTTCCTTCAACTACTTCTCAACATTTTTCACTTCGATGTTCCTTCACCTCTGCAATGTCTAAATTCAATAAAGGTGCTAACGATAAGTAACAAAACGCGTTCCATTTGATAAAAGTAATTTTTCTAGAATACATAGCAATGATCGAAAAAAATTCTTAGCTGTTGGTATTAAAATTTGCTTTTATAAAACTGGAAAGAGATGCTTACCGTTTTTGTGGACCAGTCTCAATATTTGCAAGGATTTGCACGCATAAAGTTTTTTTCTTGTTTGTGACAGCAGAGAACAGAATTTAATTGTAATTTGTCATAGAAATATGCCAATATCACATAATTGTCAACATAATTAGAAATAAGATTTTGATATATGTTTGAGGTATATTTTTTGTCCTGAAGTGTAATTTCATATCAAGAGACAAAACAGCGGAGAAAAGAGATTTATTTGCATTGATATAGCGTTTAATGTGACATTAAAAGTATAAAGACAAATTAGATGTCACTCAATCATAAAATTAATTAGTTCCTTTGAGAGGAAACGCAGACTTTAAATCTTTTATTTTAAGTCTATTGATTAAGATGATTGATTGTTTTGAAATAAATTTTATTATAAAAAAACATAAATTAAGGATACTAAACGTATTATAAACAAATGAATGACAGTCTATTATCAATGATTGTTTATGCCTTTAATATTTTTATATTACTGAGGGTCATCGCATACATTTGTAAAATTTTATGAAATTCCAAAAATTAAAAAATCTTTTTGACCTTAAAATAACTTTATTTTTTTCTCAAATTTGGTGGATTTCTTGGCAAAAAAATATAATAAGATGAAACTATATCTTTTAAAGATAAAACTGTATTTGAAATCAACAATAAGTGTTATTTGGGTCAATCGTCATTAACCTTGATATGGATGTATTTTCATAGCATGAATTCGTTATTGTACTGTGAAACAACACTTATGTCAAAATATGAATATTTTCACAGTTTCATAGAAGGTTACAAAAGTGATACTCGCACACTTTTTATTATAAATATGCACGAGAAAACCATTAGAGAATAGAATTATTTTCATGTTACTCGATCATGTAGTATCATTCATTTTGGACATGAAAATTTATGTAAAACAAGATATTTTAATTTATTTGTAAGACAATATGTACCTCGACAAAATAAGTTGTGGCTTTCAAATAAAATCTGAAATCTTCATATGAAGTTATTATGCCAATACTAAAAAATTCCTCAATTTGTTGTTTTTGCAATTCAAAATAGCATTCAAAACGTTTGGTTAGCGAATTATCCTCTCATCAAAATCAAAGAGTCCTTGTTGCTGGATAACGGCTTTGAAAGTTTTAATGAATTTGCACTCTTAGTTTTTTCCTGTTTGCAACAAAAGAGATCAGAATTTTATTGCAATTTTTCAAAGAAATATGCCAATATCACCTAATTGCTAACATATTTAGTAATAAGATTTATATATATATATATGGTATATTTTTTGGCCTGAAATGTAATTTCGTTTAAATATCAAGAGAACAAACAGCCAAGGAAAGAGATTAAAAAATTTTTCAGCAGATTTTTAATTTTTTGGAATTGATATAGCGTTTAATGTGACATTAAAATAGCATAAGTAAAAATAAAATGTCACTCAATCTTAAAACGGGTTTGTTTCTTTGCGAGGAAACGCAAACGTTAAATTTTTATTTTCAATCTATGGATTAAGCTGCCTGATTGTTTTGAAAGAAATGTTATTATGAAAAACATAAATTGGAGATGTAAAACCTATTATAAAAAATGAATGACATCCTGATATATTTATGTCATTAATTTCATTGATACTGAGGGACATGGCATACATTTGGCAAATCCTATGATATTCCAAAAATTAAAAAAAAATGTTATGTTATTACAATTATTATATTTATTTTCAAATATGGAAGATTTCTAGGCAACAAATCTTATAAGATGAAACTTCATCCTTTTGATCTGAAACTTCTTTTGTTATTTGGGAAAATCGTCATTAACCTTGATGTGGATGTATGGTCATTGATCGCATTCGTTATTGTATTGTAAATCAACACTTGTGTGTAAACAGTGATACGTGCAATTATTTTTTTAGAAATATACAGCATTACAAACCATTAGAGAATAGAATTATTCTTATGTTACCCATTATATAAGCTAAGTCATTTTGGACTTGAAAATTTAAGTAAAACAATATATTTTAATTTATTTGTAAGACAATATGTACCTCGACAAAATAAGTTGTGGCTTTCAAATAAAATCTGAAATCTTCATATGTAGTAATTATGCCAATACTAAAGAGATTCCTCAATTCGCTGTTTTTCGCAATTCACAATAGCGTCCAATAAAGTTTGGTTAGCGAATTATCCTTTCATTCGAATCAAAGAGTCTTTATTGCTGGAAAACAGTTTTGAAAGCTTTGATGTAATTGATCAGCTTACTGTAATAAAACAATAGCCAAAATATCTCCATTGGTAAATTTAATAAAACAATAGCCAAAATATCTAGATTGGCTCTCCTAACGTATAGATTCGAGTTACCCAAAATCAGTTCACATTAGAAGGGAATCATTACAAATTTGGTAACGATCATGTGGAACTTTCGCTGAATTAATTTGATGGAAATCGACATGGTCTCAATAGTGTGTGGTTGAGTTGGTTTCTGCAAAGATACTCAATTCAACAAAAGTGATTGCGTTTTGCTAAATTGGAGATAATGGCTTGTCTGTAATGCTCTAATAAGCAATGATATTACAATTTCTTAGATCAAATGATGTAGTGATTTTGGTAATAAGAGACTTACCATTTCGCAACTTCAGTATATTGCGGACGATCGGTCTCACGTATAGTTTATTTACGGATTTTATTACGAACAACACAAAATTACATTTAGTTCGAATGCTGCTAATGTTTACCAGCTAGTTAAGAGGTTATTTTTTTAGTATATTTTTGCCAATATATTTAAAACGTGCCAATTGTAAAACGAGATGATGAATTATATGTGAAGGCCCAATTTGCCAAAGTGTGTTGCGTTTTATCAGCCTTGATCTCGTACCTCCCATAAACCAATTCATTATATAAACATGTAATAAGAAATAAAAGTGGCTATTTCAACTAGCATAGGCTTATAAACTAATTTTATATTAAAAAAAATTTGTTTAAGTGAGATTGTTATACATACAAATATATATATATATATATATAACGGTCTGTCAGATTGCAAATTTAACGCAGCGTATTTCTTTTTACTTATCGAGAGTCAGTATAGCTAATTCTGGAATATTTGGCAAACTAGTTGAAGTTTCCATAGTGAAAATTTTGAATAATTGAAGGCTTGTTGTAATACTCACCAGTATAATAATGCCTTATTCAAAAACAAAACAATTTTAGTTACTTGGCGCCATACCTACCTATTTAAACTAGAGCTCAAAAAGTGAGTTTATAATTTGAGTCCAAAAACAAAAGATTAATGCCATTTAGAAAAGAATACCGAAATATTGAAAAATGTTTCAAATAATGGCCACAAATGTGATAAAGACCAGATACTTTTTCAAAAAAAATAAATATTAACTTTTGAAAAAATTGCGCACATTCAGTAAACTGAGCTTTTGCAATTGTATCATTCAAAGATGCCTTCATTTTTGAAAATGAAAAAAAAACTTGTCATAAAGTAACCAAATTACAAACATATCTGTTAGAGTTTAAGAATACGGAATAATACAGATTTGACAAATGTCCATAAATTAATCGTTTACACTCAATATTATTAATGTTTAATTAAAATATATTTCATAGTCAATTAAAAAGATTACTTCTAATTTCATGAGAGAAGTATCTGTCAAAGTTCGGTTAAGTTTTCGGAGACTGGTATCGATTTCGTAAATACCAATAAGATAAACTGTTTCCAGTTGCCAATTATTTAAGGTATTTAATTTGAAACTTAATTATCAAGTTGAATGTATTCGATTTGTATTGCCGTATGCTGACGAAATCACTAGCTTGTTGAAAATTAGTAGTTGAACGCAATAGCAACTGGAAATGTCTATAAAAGTTCATTGAATTTTTCACTCTCAGCGCAATAATGTAAAGTTGGGAAAGGAAATAAATCTTACAATCCTCTTTATAATACATCTGTCAATCATTTCTGTCAGCGTAAGAAGGCTTTTGCCAAATACATTGAAGAACGCTGAAACATAAACATGTTTTTAGATATTTTATGGCAAACTGGCAATTTTAAAAAAAAACGTTATCATGTGATCTCTATTTTGCTCTAATAATTTATATTATTGGATCAATGGAAAATATCAAAATGTTTACGCAATGTAAAATTTTATCTTATTTCGTCAATATAAAGGCGTGGAAGTTAGTAAACGAGCCAATGAGACTGCATGAGTTATTGATTGTCAATGGACATTTCGATCATGCACTGTGAAAACTATTATGAATTGGGATAAATATCACATATAGCAGAAAAACTATGCATCTAATTCTACCACAGTATTCCATTCTTACGGTACTTTCGAATGCTTGAAGAACATTTTATTTGTCTAAAATATACTCGAGCGATGTTTAAATACGCTTATTGACTTTAAAAGGGCATTATGCTTTTACTACATTGGAGTACACGAACTAAAGATTAATAGATGCCATCTCAAGACAAGTTTCGTGCAAAATTTTATTAAAGTCAAGATTATAAATCTTTAGTTTTAGAGGACGGATCAATCCCTTTCTTTAATGAAACAGTATATATATATATATATCTTATTTGGGCAGCATATCGCCTGCCAAGTTCATCTGTTCGAAGTATCCTTTAACCGAGGTTGATGGTATTGGTCGAAATTTAGTTTAAGACAAACAAAACCAGTATTTGTATTAGTTATTAATTCAAGGATTCCAAAAATATGTTTAATAGGCATCATGCGAGATATATGAGGGATAATGAATTAAACCAAGTGGTAGTTAATCGCGAATAATGTGGCACTCGATATTTTGTCACTATTCATTAAATTATTTTTTATGAAATAAAAGCTTTCTTATTTTTTATTTAAAATATTGAATTTAAGATGAAGTGATATTAATGGAGACACAAAATCGATTTAAAACATCTATAATTATTCGAACCGCAAAGAAAATGTACACAAATTTAGAAGCTCATTGAATTTACGAAAGTTTTTTTACCATTTCCAATCAGTTAGCTTTTGCTTTACATTTAATGGAACCGTCGCGCATTCGCCTATAAGTAAACTTAGACAGAATAATTTCTTGTATGATTTTACAAAATTTTAATTTATAGAGCTGACGTTTAGAAATTTATTTAATTCATTAATTACAATTTGTTTTTTTTAAATTTTACCAAGAAATAAACAACAAAGAGCAAGCTCCTGTAAGAAAGTGTGTGATATTTAGGTTTAGAAATAATTTTTCTAATTTTAATAATTTAATAATTTTAGAAAATAATTTTTTTTGCCACTCCCAATTTAATGGTTTAAACAGTAATTTTAGTTACTCATTTTAAAATATTCAAATTGATGGATGTTGCGCATATATGTGTCAATTTTGGAAATTATTTATAATAGAGTGAATTTTTAAAGTGAATATTGCCAAATAAAATCTTTTTTGATTGATAAATTTGCACTCTTCAATTGAACGAGTAAATCATCGATTCACTTACACAAATGGATAGAACGAATTCGCTAAATAAAATTAATTGTGAGAAAAGAGGTAAGCTAAACACTCGTCGACTAATCGATAAGTCAATTGAGGTGACTGTTGAAGCCGACTCTATTGTATTTAGCTTAAAATAGTGCCAAAAAATGTACATTATGTCACAGGCAATATATTTCACTTTCTACTTTTGAAAAATATACCACCAGTGAATACTACCAAGACGTTAGTATTAAAAAGTAAATATCAATTGTTTCGCATTTAAGGCATGGGAATTTAAGAAAATACGATATTTTTATAACAATATATTCAAAAGTATATCAACAGATATTGTCAAGACTAATTTGACTTCATAATTGAAATAAACTCTCTAAATAGTGTTAGTGTAGGGAATGATTGAAAATGGATGGCTTTATCGAACGCCTTTGCTTCAGCAACAATAGGGGGTGTGCGATAGACTTACTTCCATGTGGTGTTCTCTAGATAAAGTAAACTCATACGGCTAAAAAGGTCTATTAACTGGCAGTTGACTTATGACTTCAAACTACCCTAACTCCATTGTATGCCATATTTAACTACTTCTACAGTATTCACCTCACATTTTTCTACCTTTGTGTCTGTCTCTTTAACACCTTTGAAACTCTCTTCTATTCTTCTCATCCCTCTCGACTTTTTTCACTTTGATGCTTCTTCTCCTCTGCAAACCCTGAACTCATCTAAAGGGGTAATGATAACCGCCATAAAACCTGTCATTTGGTATAAATAAATAAACAAATAGTTCAAAAAATAGTGGTAGCGTTTATGCATTAACCAAAAATGACCAGTATTTCAAAAATGTAATAAGCATGTTTGACGTACTAAAAAAAAGAAGGAAAAAAAATTAAAGCAAAACTGGGAGAGAATGTCCTAATCTACTTGTGCGTTTTGAGTAATAAAATAGAGATTAGATTCGAAATTAGCCACGTTTAGCTCATTAAATCGTGATGTCGATTTGAGGCAGTGAAAAGGCCGAACACCAACTAATAGATAAGCATTAAATAAACAAAAAGCTCATATATCTGTGGAGATGTAGGAAAAATCCTAATGAAACGTTTTGATAATTGTTATTTCCAATAATTAATTCATATTCCGACCCACTAATGCGCGTTAAAGTATTACGAGTAAAGTAATCAAAGCTCGTGACAGCGATAATCAATAGGTTAATCTATAAACAACATTGTGGTACGATTCTTTTTCAATGAACGCTTGGTAATTGTTAATTAGGGTTACTAAGAGGTAACATTAATCCTGTTTGTCTAAGAACTATAAAGCTGGGCTTGGTTAATTGAATAACGAATTAGTCAATTTAGAATTGTTCATTTCTTAATACCACACCGTTATAGTACGTACATTGTATCATGCTTGCATTTATTTATCAATTAGGATAAATTATAGAATAATATTTAGTATGCGTATATTGAAACAATTATCATCTGACTAATGCGTGCTTTGGCCTTTTCAACACGAACAAACAAATTTACATTTGGGACAGTTGACGGTCTACCAACAAGAGACAGCTTACCTTGCTCTATGCAATTAATTTTATCATAGAATTTTCAACTTGTGTACTGGTTGCATATTCAGCCATAATTTGTTGAAATTTCATGCTCCCTGTAATTTTGATTCACATCATAATTTCACATTACTTCAATTGAGATGGCCGTTGAAGCAAATCCTTCTTACCACTGCCTAAGAAATATTTTTTTTAAATCAAGCTTGATTTTTCATTACTAACGTATTTTAGCGCTCAGTGGATCTTAGCTTGACTATATTTTGAGAGAAAACAATTAGATGAAATTCTTTATGATTTTTTGCACATATTGGAAATCATAAATTTCCTCAGCATATTTTAGAAGAAAGGTAAAAGATGCTTGAAATATGCATCTAGCCAGATTATTTTACAAGCGAGTTATTGAAATGAATATTTGGTAAGAAGTTTAAAATAGCAGTGACTTCAAGCTCTTTTTTGTGTTACTACTAATATTAATGGGTAGGCTGAATTCCACTATTTGAATCGAAGTATATTTATTTATTTATACCAAATGGCAGGCGTTTTGATAGTTATCATTAGTCCTTTAGTTGACCTCGGGCTTCACAGAGAAAAGGAGGAACATCAAAGTGGGAAGAATTCAGGTGAGGGGAATAGAAGGGCGTTTCAAAGAGGCAAAAGAAACAGACACAAAGGCTCAGAAAGGGTAAGATGAGTACTGTGATAGGGGTCGAATATGGCAAACAGTGAGGGTGATTGCTTTTTGAAGCGAGAAGTCAACTTCCGATTAATAGACTTTTTTTGCCGCTTGAGTATACGTTGCCCGGGGTGAACCACGTGGAGTTAAGTCTATCGCACACCCCATTTGAATCAGAGTTATTTCAACTAGTCCACTGGTTGCATATTCATCCATAATTTGATTAAATTCTGTGCTCCCTGTATTTTCGATTCGTACCAAATTTTTGCATATATTCCATAGAAGGGCCCCTTAAACCAAATGCATTTACCACTGCCGAAGATAAAAAAGTATTTTTTATAAATTAAACATAATTTGTCCTTGTTATTTTATTAAACGCCTAGTGAAGCTTCACTTAACCGAAATTCAAAGCAATACAAATATATATATATATATATATATATATATATAACAGAACGGAAGGGCTTACTTTGAAATAAAGTTTCATATAGACCGAAAGCCCATTATGTCTTTTGTTCAATTAGTTGCAACACATCCGGTTTGAAAACCAGCTTAGCAAAATAATTAATTCTCCGAAAATAATTTTAATTTTGGAAAATTCTCATGCAGACATATTCTTATATAGTTAAACTATAAGATACGCAAAAAAATTTTGAAACTTTATTTTCTAGACCAGAATACCTCCTTAAGCAGAAATACAATTTTATAGAATTTTAATTGCGATCCATGTGAAGTACAAATCGATTTTACATCATCATTTATATTGCCTGTGGTCTTATAAAATCACCTGTCACTCAAGATATGTCTCGAAACGTTAATTGAAGATATTTTTTTACTCTTTTGCGCTGAATCAAAGAAGCTTCAATTTCCATGACAACGTTGATTGATGGATAGTAAAGCAAATTTAATTATGACAGAAATCAATCTGAGATTCTAAAACAATTAATGAAAACAAATAACAGCCCGTTATCATTAATCGTTTATTATTTTCAGCTCATTTTTCGTGAACAAAGTAGAAAAATAAGTTGATATTCTGAAAAAATAAATTTGAATTTTTTGGCGTTGTTATTTTTTGAATTATCAAGGAAAAAATCGAATTTGCTGAAAATGTAGTCTTTAGAACGGGATTTATGTGTCGTTGCTTAAACTGCACGAGACCGTCACACTTACGGCCTGATGAATTAAGATTTAATTTTCTCTTTAAACAGCATATCTTTTGTCAATTGCAGCTCTTTAAATGAACATAGGAGCTAAGATCGACGGTAATGATCAGACTGTTTATTTTGGACAAATGACACAAATATTTGTACAGTTTTTTCATAACGAACTTACAGAAAATTCTTATTGAGAATCATATGGGACCTGCGAGAGTAACATATTCACACGATAGTAAGATAGGATCCATCGGTGGCCCAAGCTGATTTGCATCTAATACGAAATGACACAAGGATGGATCGTTTGGACAAAACCTACGACATATTTATAATAACACCAAAATGTACTATCATTTTTATTTTCAGTACAGTTGTTAATGATGCGATATAAAGGTTTGAAATAATAAGAAATGTTTTTATGTTTTTTTTTTTAAATACCAGTAGTACTGACGCTGAAGCAACTGAAACATAACCGCAGTTTTGACCATCGCATTCATCAAAACAGGTAGAAGTTATTTGGGGATAATGTCTCAAAGGCGATATTTATTATTTAGTCACCATACATTAATTTGGTTTTCGAACCAAAGAATTTTATATCATTATATCAAAAACATTGAATTCATTGTGTAATGATCTGCGCAGACGATATTGATGTGAGTAAAGCATCGATTAATTTCAAATCGCTAATTAAATGCACAAATATTAAGAAGCTCCAAGAATTTGCATAATTCCTTTACCATTTTTATCAATTTGCTTTAACTAAACATTTAAGAATATCACTGTGTATTTGCAAAAAAATGTTAAATTGTACATTGGAAGATATTCATGTTTAACTTATTGTCGATATGAAAAGTTCAAGTGAAGGCTGAATTTTATAATTCATTAAACTAATACACGAAAGAAAACATGAAATATTTTCAATTACTTTGAAAGTTTCAAATAGAGTTAATTTTAAGCGTACTTTTATAACTGGACGCCACACGACATTAATTGGGAATGGAGACCATTTAAATGCTACTGCAGTGGAACTCCAATTTACTCTGAGCCAAGAAATTAAAAATAATTACTAAAAGTTTAAAATCATTGCATTAGTCCCTGTACTGACATAAATCAATCCGCTTCTGCAAATTTCAAATCAAATTTAGAATACATGCACCTTCGTAAAATAAATGATTATTTCCATGTAAAAAAATATTTTCGCTTCCAGAAATAATGCTATCAACGTAGGAAGTCTAACATGACAGTAATCTTGAGATGATATATGACAAGCAAAGAAGGTCGGCAAACGAATATATTATTTTAATCGCCATCTGGTCGTCATGATGATTTGTAAGGCGATTCGCATACCATTGAAACAAACGATTGATCATAATATAATAGGCCATGCACAAACAATTCCTCCACTTTGCGTATTTGACTATTGTTATCGATCAA
Organism: Rodentolepis nana; assembly: GCA_900617975.1. Lineage (NCBI taxonomy): Eukaryota > Metazoa > Platyhelminthes > Cestoda > Cyclophyllidea > Hymenolepididae > Rodentolepis > Rodentolepis nana. Next base: position 37,181 of record UZAE01012364.1, read on the forward strand.
CATGTTTACATTCGATTTGAACTGATTTAAGGTATTTAAACATTATCTAGTTAGAAAATGTTTTGTTTTGCTTAAAATCACTTCAATATTTAATAAAATCAAACCATTGCAAGTAACAGATAGTCATCAAAGCCGATTTTTTCCTGAGCAAATACTGTGGAAGCAGACTTTTTGGAAATATTGTGTGATTAAATTTAAATGAAAGTGTACCAAAAGCAATATAACTACACTTGCTCGCCTTGCAAGCTTCTGGCAATATCAGCAAATTATGGTCATTAAGGTATTTACTTAAAGTCTTACTATGACTTTTCTGTTGATCGAGGCTTAATCTTGCCACTTTGCAAAGATAACCTTTCTCAGTTCTCAGCTCTTCAGCAATCTCCAATGGGCCCTGAAATGCGTGTTATCCTCAGAATAGCTAATGTGATGGAACAACAAGTACCGCAAATTTGAAATAGTATAAACCTGTGGGATATAATGTAATGCTACTTCTTCAAAATCTTATTGCATTGGTAGTAAAATTCTCATTTCCGTTTTATGTTCAAACAGATGAAGATTGTTTAAGTATAAAGAAAGAACAAAAATACTTATATTAACATATATTTAATGGTCGTTCATTGACGACTCGGTAGCACCACAGACTTGCATCGGGGAGGATTTCAAAAGAACAATTGGAAATAGGAGGAGAAAAATAAACAACAGCTAGCCCCATCAATTAGTGAATATTTCAAGATTTATAACACTTATATATAACACATATGTAATGAAATGTTTCTTTGACAGCCTTCAATTGTTTTCTTCTTGATTTTTCGCATTCATTGTCTGTTTGAATTCAATTCATTGCTGATCAATAGCACGACGGGCGAAGTTGCGTTTCAGAAAGCCCTTCTGGTTTGAAATTCTGATAGAAAATATACGTTAGTTTGTATGCCCATTTTCACAATCTAAAGGTAATCATAACAGTTCTCTCGAATAGATCGATAATCAGAAAATAATTTTGTCTTCAATATCCGAAGGGCATAAAATGATTCTCATGTTTTTTCTTATCCCTTTTTTTCGAAAAATCAAACTATTTACATTTAGATTTAGAATATATTGTTTTTATTGTTGCAAATCTTTAAATGGAAATATTTCTACTGACTTTTGCATCCAAGCAAACGTTGGCAAGCAGAATTACCTGATTCTTATAAATTTCTATTTAAATGAAATTCAAAGCTGAAATTATTACCCTAGCTTACTTCAATGCACTAATTTTGAAATGGGTAACGAAATAAATCTGTCAGTCAAATTATTCATGACATTTTAATTAAAAAATCAAACTTGAAACAAACTTTTGTATATTTATGTAATATATTTTACATAATTATATCAACCAACAGGTTAATTGTAAAACTTGACTATATACAATTTTTTTCAGTAAAAATAAAAACTGAGTAGAGGGAAACAAGCCGACCAACCTGTTTGTAAAGCAACATGTAAACTATATCAGAAAGCCGAAAACATTGTCTCATCCTTTAAATGTTTCTTGCAATCCGATCTAGCATAGCCTTTAACCAAAAGACGTAAGTTTCCCATTATTAAAAGAAAATGGACACAATTCTATGTTGTAAACATGTAGTCGTGAGTATGCACATGAAATGCTTATTTTATCACATTCATGAAAAACAAATTTATATCATTGTGATTTTTATATGAAAATAATTCAACAGCAACTTAATTCATCTTAACACGACTAAGTTTCAAAAATTTTCTTTGGCATAATTGAACCACTCCTTTTCAATAATTTAGTGAACAGGAACCCATAGAAAAGATTTAAAGTACATAAGTCGTAACTTTTGAGACGCGGGTTAAGCGAGAACAGGCCGACAGTGGCGTTCATGTGAAAGATGTTGTATGACGCAAGTGCGGCCGCTTTCGAGGAGAGATAGAATTTATCGAAAAACGAAAATAGACAGAGTTCTTATTGGAAAGAAGAATTAAATTTATACCTTTACATATGTCATAAATTTGATTTAGAAAAAGATGTTTCGTTAAATAGCGCTCAACCTTTACTTACTAGTCAATAAATTTTCCTTAATTGTTTTGTCATGAATACAGTTTTTTAACCAGACTAAACTGTATGAAACAGCTATGTTTGTTCATATGTTTGTTTGTTTCTAGAAATTTGTATTACCCACATAGTATCAATCGTCTAATCACTTACGGCAATTGAGAGTGTTAAATTTGGTGATTGTGCAAATATTTGTTTAACTAATATTACCGAGATGACTGACAATAAAACTGTAATCCTCGGCAATATCTACCTTAGACGACATCCGAAAAATATGATGTCGTATAATGTTTAAAAATGTGCAGTCTGCGTAGCGAATGTTTCGTCGAAATGTTAAAAAAAGGTTTTTAATAATGATTTGCACAAAAATAGTTGGTTTCAAGATGCGAATTAGCAAATTTTGATTCACTTTGACTGCAAGTCATTTGGAAAGTCACATTATGAGAGGCTTTACTAATAAAAAAAAGTATTTTATTAAATTCTTAGTTGACAATATCTTAAGTACATTTAATTGCGATATCTATTGAATAATAATATCCATTAATAATATTAATTATAGCAAAATAGAATTTCTAGTTTTGTCCTTGTAAAATGTGAGTCATTATAAATAAACGTGCAATGTATTTGGAGAAAATCTTTCTTAATTTCAGCTTTTTAAACCAAAGTATTTTTAATAGTTCATATATATATATATATATAAATTTGATAGATATATCTCATTACATTGGCAAAGTAGAAATAATTGGGTTAAATGCTATAAAGTTGAAGAGAGATAATTTTTTTGACATCACTGAAAGATATCTTCTTGACTGTCAAATGCAATGATTTTACCATTTTGCATGGAATTGATATATTTCACAAATACCGATTTTTAATAAGTAGAGCTTTAAATTTAGCTATAAGTTTAGACATAAATATTACCTTTTAACTAAAGAAAAAAACAGTAATCAATCACTCACTCTAAATAGTCGAATCTAATATTGATCTAACTGAACGACTGTTTTCGTTTTTATATCACCTTTAATTAACTTGACCAAATGTAGCTTTTAAATCAAACGGCTAGTGCAACCGCATATAGTAAAACTAAAATTCTTTGCTTCAACCGTCGTATACGGTGGGTTTGGCCCCATATCACTCAAATAAGCCTAGATCACACTTTGAATGAAATCCGAATCACTATCAAATTGTTAGTTTACAAATATGGATTCGTAGACAAAGCTGTTCCACTTCTAACGTAACCAACAATATTATAGTATTAAAGATTAGTCAGAAAAAATATCAATTTTATAAGTAATTTGATTCCAACCTCAATATAATAAAAGTGAACTCAAATTTCTTATTGATGCGCATTTATCTAAAATACATAATTTAATTTTTTTCTAAATGAATATAAGTTTAAATGAAATATAAGAATATTTGCAGTCAAATATTTTTGTCATTGCAACATTCATTAAAAAGAATATTTTAAATGTGATATTCAATATGCGAATCCAGGATAAGCAATGCCCGAACCAATTATAACAAATTAAAAGATTGTACGTTATAAAAATTACACAACATGCTACTTAAAAAGCTTTCAAGTTGTTAAGTTATTTGAATGAGTTATCTCACTTGAATGTATAATCTGAGTTGAAATTCTATAAGCCACATTTAAACCATTTACCATTTAGTGGTAGTTTGTGCCAACCTAAAATTTTCATAAGGACTTAAGACCTCATGATATGCGAAATCTAAATAGCCTATTTTCCATATCACATGCATCAAAACCTGGTCCAATTGCGTCATTTAATGGGAAATAAAATGCTGTCAGTTGCTTTTGTCATCTAAAGTGGCTTATTGATTTCTGTGCTGTCGATCTGATTGGTTAAGCAAGGTCCAATCACGTACCGTTTATGAAGGCAAATTTATCGTTGTCTTGTGTGTTGCCTTTCCTTACTTGTAACTGGTTTGATTGAAATTTTTCAGCTCTTTTTTAAAAGTTTTGATAAAGTTCTGTATTTAACCAGTATCAATAACTATAAACTATAAACAAAGGGAATACACTTTGCAATAAGTTTGCAGAAGGTTCAGTTAACCATGTCATTTTCTAAAAATAGATCTAAATTATCACTCGCCTTTGGAAATTTTATTAGTAAAGCATAGTTTGTTGATCGTTTAGTTTATTTCATTGGCAAAAATTCCGTAGAGATAATTGAGAGATTCATTTTACTTCCAATCTCTGAATTATTATATTAGGAGTGACAATGATAAATTTGTTAATTTTATATTAAGTAATCATTTTAGAACCTTTCTTTAATTATGTAAAGCAAATCGTTTGCTTTTCCGTCACAGTCTTAAATATCAACTAAATATTATTTTTAATTTAAAAAACAAGTTTTTTATATGGAAAAAATTTAAAACACGTTAGCACGTTTACCCGGGGCAATAGAAATTAAGAAGATATTCTTCTTTGTTATGGACTCTTTCCTTCACATGATTAAGGGTATTTGCCATCTCACAATTACTCCGCCTTTGAATCTGCCTGTCTCCACTACATCTGTGAATCACTCTTCTGCTCGTCCTCTCGAATTTTTCTCATTTTGATTTTCCTCCATCTGCGAAGCCCAAAGTCAGCTGTATGTGTAACGATAAATATTGCAAACGTCTGCCACCTGAAATAATAATAATAATATTTAAAAAATGCAAAAATAACGTCAAAATGTCTTTTCCAGGGCAAATAAAAATACAGCTGATTTTCCTCGCTGTCATAGACTACTCGTCACCTTCATAAGGCTATTGGCCACCATTTGGGGGCAATACTAATGATGACTGTAAGAGGATGGACCTTCACAATTTCTCTATGCAGGCAAAAAATCAGATTCAATGGCAAGCAGTTCAGCCTTTTTTGCTTGGAAAGACAACTGCCAAATTGATGTGTCAATAGCAATAATATTTGGAAAAATCACTGCGCAATGAAAATGCATTTGACCTTTAAGAGGCAACGACAACAAAATAAAATAAAATTCAGTTTTCCACCTCAAATTGCATTGACAATTTATATAACTATGTACTCACTGCATTTCCTTAAAGTTATTTTACTGTACCTCTACGTGGTGCATCCTGGGCAACGTATTCTCATGCGGCAAAAAAGTCTATAAACCGGCAGTTGACTTCTCACTTCAAACTACCATCACCCCACTGTATGTTTTTGTGGACTTTTACCACAGTGCTCACCACACTTTGTTTCTTCCTTTGTGTCTGCTTCTGTTAAATCTTCAAAACACTCTTCTGTTCTCCCTCCCCTCTCGACTTTTTTCTATTTAATTTTCCTCTTCCTCTGGGAAGCCTGAAGTAAACTAAACGAGTAATGATAATTATCATAAAGCCTGCCATTTGATATAAATAAATAAATAAATTTAACTGCAATTTTTATTAAATTTTAATAGAATTTTCGGTTGAATAGACAAAATAACTAAGCATTAACATTACCAATCTCATGGTAGGAAAATAGCTTTTCACTGTAATAACTGATTGTTTTAATTTAAATTCATATTTCATTTTTGCAGCAATTTGTTTCAGCAGGTTTAATCAATGCTACTCGAAAAGATAATCAGCACATATTTATAACCTGATCTCTGACCTAAAGAAAAATATTGTCCATTTTGACTTGAACTATTTATATATCACCTTTCCGGATGTAGGTTGAGTTAGATTTTAAAATCTATGTAGCAAATAAATGACAAAGAACGAGTCAAATCTCCATCCAAGAATTTGCAGCCGCCAATTTGCAATTTATTGTTACTGATCAAATGACTTAAGAAGGAAAGATTGGAGTTATAATTAGCAATTCGTAGTTAATTGCAACATCTTGGCTCGTTATATCCTAAAGTGTTCTCTTCTTTACTCACATTTATAAAAAATAGAACCCGAGTATTTAAAAAATTACCGCGTCGAAACACCATGTCATTGTGTATTACTTAAATGGTCTATCTTGTTAATTTCTACTTAGCTTAAATTAAATTATTATTTCACTAGTTATGGAAAAGGTTGTAATAATGAGAAGTGGCTTCAAATTTTACGTTAAGTCTTATAAAGACTTTTTTTATTGATCGAGGCTTAATCTTGACACTTTGCAAAGATAACATTATCTCAGTTCTCTACCCTTCAGCAATCTCCAATGAGCCTTGAAATGAGTGTTATCCTCAGAATAGCTAATGTGGTGGAACAACATGTACCACAAATTTGAAATAGTAAAAACCTGTTGGATATAATGTAATGCCACTTCTTCAAAATCTTATAGCATTAGTACTACAATTCTTATTTCCGTTTTATTTTCAAACAGGTGAAGATTGTTTAAGTATGAAGAAAGAACTAAAGTACTTATATTAATATACGTTTAATGAACGTTCATTGACGACTCGGTAGCACCACACACCTGCATCGGGGAGGATTTCAAAAGAACAATTGGAAATTGGGGGAGAAAAATGAACAACAGCTAGCCCAATCAATTAGTGAATAGTTCAAGATTTATAACACTTATATCTAACACATATGCAATGAAATGTTTCTTTGACAGCCTTCACTTGTTATCTTATTGACTTTTCGCATTCATCGCCTGTTTGAGTTCAATTCATTGGTGATCAATACCCCGACGGGCGAAGTTGCATTTCAGTAACCAATTCTGGTTGGAAATTCTGATAGAAAATGTACGATGGTTTGTATGCACATTTTCCTACTCTAAAGGAAATCATAACAGTTCTCTCATATAGATCGATTATCAGAAAATTATTTTGTCTTCAAGGGGTGTGCGATAGACTTACCTCCGCGTGGTGTACCCTGGGCAACGTATATTCATATGGCAAAAAAGTCTATTAACCGGCACTTGACTTCTGACTTCAAATTACCCCCACTGTATGCCATATTCAACCCATTCACAGTACTTTACCTTTTCTCTGCTCTTTTGTATGTCTCTGTTACATCTGGGAATCATTATTTTGTCCCTCCTCTCGACTTTTTGTCACTTTGATGCTCCTCCTCTCTGTGAAGCCTGAAGTCAGCTAAATGGCTAATGATAACTATCAAAACGCCCGCCATTTGAAATAAATAAATAAATAAATTTTGTCTTCGAAATCCGTAAGGGCATAAATTGATTCCCATGTTTTTTCTTATCCCTTTTTTTGAAAAATCTAAAAATGTACATTAATATCTAGAATAAATTGTTTTTATTGTTACAAATCTTGAAATGAAAATATTTCTACTGAATTTCGCATCTTAGCAAACGTTGTCAAGCAGAATTACCTAGTTCATATAAATTTCTATTTAAATGAAATTCAAAGCTGAAATCATACCCTAGTTTA
>UZAE01012365.1:0-44506 GCA_900617975.1 Rodentolepis nana
AAAATTGGTACAGCTCTCCATCAATCAATGACGGGGCCAACGGATTCGTTGTGGAAAGCACAAGGCTACTAATGCTGATCGAAAAAAACCTCCTGTTCACTTGAACAATCGGCTGTGGTGTTGATCTCAAGGGTGGCAGGTGCAGTCGTGAGTACAGAGATCTTTCACCCCAGCCTCCAATCACTAGTCACTAATTGTATTTTAATGACTAAGTTTAGTGTTAGTGGTTTATAGGCTGTAATAAGGATATTCACTCCAAACTTGCTGTATCCTCGACACTGTTGCCGTAACTAAGTTCCTTTGTCAGAATGAGTTGGCAAGGCTTATTTGGATGGTAATCGCATGATCATTTCGACGAAATTCATTAGAAAAATTTTCGGTTATTCACAAAGAAGCTTTTAAGTTAAACGGCATAGATAAGTGATAGCTACTTTCTTACTCGGTTTCGCAAATGGGAATGACTTCACGTTTTAATAAGTAAGTTGTATAAAAATATCTTGCTTACGTTACTTTGTTTAAGAATTTCCACTTGCTCCTCAAGTGATTTAATTCGCTGATCAACGACTTCTTGCCTTCTCTCCTGATATCTCTTTACGAGATTAGCTATGTCGTCCAGTGATTCGGGGTTCAGAGCATCCTGTTTGGCTTTAACTGCGAGACGAAGAAGGTGGGATGTTTTCTCGGATTCCTGAGCAAATTTCTCGCGTAATTCAAGTAGATGCTGCCTATTCGGGGGCTGTTACAACAAAAATACAAATAGTATTTAGGTTGACTTACTTTAATTCATAAAAAATAAGTATTTGCAAAATATATGCATATATATATATATATATATTGTTGAGTGTGGTCAATTTTTTAATTAAAGAGCACCACTTTGGTAACCCAGAGCTAATGGTAAATTCTACTAAGACATTTATTGGAGATTACAAATTGGATTCAAGATACTACAGGGCATAAACATTTTATTAAAAATTAATAAAAATAAATTCGGATTTATTGAATACCCACCATAAAAGTAACACGCCTTGAAGAGCAATGTTGTTATAAATCTGGACCTGCTTCATTGCGTGAACTTCAGAACTTAACCGAGACTTTTCACTGTCTCGTTAATGATGTCTCAGAATATGCTGAGTCAAAACCGTTTAAATTTTAGTAGATTTTGCACAATTTGGTCTTGAAACTTTGGAATTATTTTAAAATACCTTTTTAGGTAACATATTAATAAGTGAGTAGAGCATAAAATATCGTTAAATTATGGGAATTTAATAAATATTGAAATGAATTAATCAATTTATTTATTTGTATCTGCTTATTGGATAAGTTGATGCTTTCGAAATTGTCTTTATCAAGATTCAACTTTAAGAAGCATTCAAGGGTACATCTCAGATTGCACTTCACTTTGAAGCAATATAAAGCATACATTGTGATCCTTAAAGCACTTACAAATCTGGAGATCTTAACAGAGTTAAGGATTCAACAAATGAACACTTCGACTTACTTCAGAGGGTTCAGTTCTTATAAGAACTCTTTGCTTGGCCAGAAGATTCTCTCGATGCCTAAAAATTTTTGAGGAAGAGCATTAATCTTTCAGAACTGCTAATAAAAGTCCTGAAATCTCATTTTTGGCAATAAGTTCAACATGCATTGCCATTAAAACTATCGGGCCTTTACTTAGTCATTTTTAAATATAAATTAAAAGGCGTGTTGAATGATTAAATATTTTCCTCTTAATCGTAATAAACTCGTCCATAGATTTTCTAACATAAGATTTATTTCTTTAATTTTATAAATGCGCCAACTTGCATAAGAGTGGCATCAAGTTCTTTTTGAAGCTTATGTCGTTCTGCATAAAGACCATTTAAATGTAATCGAAGATTCAATAAATTGTGATGGAGTTCAGCTGCCTTGAGAATTGGAGCACTGTTTTCAGATGCCAGACGGTGCTTATGAGTTATTGGAGAAGAGGTATCAATTTGACTTGTCACATTGGAAGATATAAATAAAGAATCCTAGAAGGAAAGTTTCAGCAACTATGATCTCTTACACTTTGGGTCCGAGTATGGGCTATCCTAAGTGCAGGAAGAGATAATACATTCAAGGAACGATCGCGTTCAAATTCATTTTGTTCTCTAAAATTACCAAAATTGGAAAAAGCAAAATTTAGAAAAGGAACTTTAATCTTCTTCTAAATCGACTTACTTATCCACCGAAACAGTACCTGAAAAAAATTCACATCAAAGACTGTTAGAATAAAATTATATTTGAATATTATACAACCAATGACATAGCACAAACCTATCTTACCACTTTCCCCACCTTCACAAGTATCAGATGTGACACTTGAAAAATAAGTTGAATCTGGAGACTCTTTTCCCGATGTCAGACCTTTACTAACACTCTCTGACTGCGTTGATCCGAAGTAAAAGGTTTCATCAGAAATTCGAACGCTTTTTGAAACAGTAAACGTTCCAATTGCCTCTTTAGGGCTATCTATTTCATCCACTTTTGCAGGGTATGTGTTTAAATTTTTTTGTAAATTGTACATACCAGAGATGTGATCTTATGCGTGTAATCGACTTACAATTATAAATGATTTCCCGGTATATACTTTCAAGGTCATAAATGCTTCATCAAATAAATAATTTCAAAGTTTATTATTAAAATTTCATGTACAATTAGAATTTGACAGATTTTAGATTAAGCATTTTAAAAGCCTTGAATTTGTAGTTTTAGTAAAAAATTACGACGTAAGAGACTTTTAATTATTATACAAAGTTAATGTTGTTTGATACATTTTCAAATGATGCGTAAAGTTTTCAAAATAATTTCTCAGATGTGAAAAGGTCACATTAGAGCTTTGCATAATTGGCTCACTGCGTTTGGCGTGGTCTGTTTCTGTTGTTAATTTGTGCTTGGTGTTTTCGCAAAATATATTTTTAATGACCGACTTGCCTTAAAATTATATATATATATATATATATATATATATATTGTGTCTTTTATTATATTAATATTTAGCTTCTTTATTAATGGTTTATGTGATTAGTTTAGCACATTATTTTTAATTTTCTAGGTAGTTGGTAATGTCATCTTATGGTAGCCGTGCACACAAGGTTTCAAGCATCTATCGAAGGTAACTTGCACTATTTTTAAAATTGATGCTTTTCTAAAATATTTTTCATCATTCTTTCCTAAATCAGGGTCAATGGTCTTCTTAAAAATGGAGCTTTGAGTGCAAATGAAAAGCCGTTATGGTTCGACGTATATAAGGCTTTTCCACCAAAAATCGAGCCTACCTTTGAACGTCCGCTCCCTACTGATCTTCAAGTTCGTGAAATTCTTTATCCAGAAGATGTTGGCCGAGCGTAAGCCGATGTTTCATTTATCTAGGATTTCGATACAGCCCATTTTTCTTGCTATATTGCTTTTGTTTTTCTTGTATGCATTTCTTGATGTTAGTAAATTGTTTAATTGGCGTTAAGTGATCATCAGCTGTTACAAGTATTGGAACGCTGGAGTAATATTTTTTACAGGGAAATTTGTGAATTATATCAGATGTAGGTTCATGCTTGTTGGAATGTTTTGGGATTTTCAATTGTGCTTTAAGCCACTGGCTTGGAATGTTAAAGACAATTTCACCGGTTATTCAAGGTTCAAATGTGTCCGAAGTTAATTTAAATCTGTTTATGTTTTAATATACTTTTCGGTGAATATACAACAAGGTTTTTTAGAGGCAGCGGATCCAGTTATCTACAAGTCCTAAAGAGAATCGATCGTTTCAAATTCTCAGGCTTTTATTTCATCAGATAAAGTGAATTCTTGTAAAACATTATTATAAAAACCGGACCTTTCGACCATAAAAAATACGTTGAAAAGACGATCCTTTTTGTTTACTTTTATTTTTTTATTTGTTTTTCAGGAAATTCTTTCGAACATTTGAAAATTCATCTGAGGATCTCCATAATTTGTTCTCTCAACAAGACAACGGAACTCATCTTTCCAAGTAAGTGTGTACTTAATACTAGTTGAAGAAACTGTGTTAATTAATCTTACATCTCTTAGTTGCCAAGCTTGTTGTAAGACCAGGCATTTGTGATCTAAAATACGAACTTTTTATGTACTATTAATCATCATAAATTTTTGGGGTTGAATATTTTCTTCAAATTTTAATTTCGCCCAGCAATATTGTGTCATATGCTGACCTCTTGTCTCAACTTTCAACAGTCCATCAATGTGCTTCTCTCATCAGTTCGGCCCAGATTGACTAGGTGTCATTTCTATGGTATGCGCTCATGAAGACGGGGAGTTCTCATTCCTGGTCGCTTCCATTTTAACAGTGCACAATTGTAATCCTTGTTCCTCTTTCCTCTACTTAGATAGAGAATTAGGTCATTTTGCTCCTTATAAACCGACATTACAATTTTCATCTAAACGATTAACAGGAAATCTAACTCTGATTTGATTGAAAGTAAAACTCCAATGCAGATGACATTGCTGTATTGCGGTTGTGGAAAATATGTGCTTATTTAATTCACATTCTTGTAGGTTTATTGCCAAAGGCCGTTCAATGGGAGCTGATGAAAATATGGAGTTGTGGGAAGATGACCAGTTCATTGAAAATCTTCGAATTAGCCTTCAGAAGGACGGAATTATCTTGAGAGAAAAGAAGAAACCTCCCACCTAATCTCGTAAATTAGTCCAGACATTTGTACAAACATACATAAATTTGCAACTGCATTGCCGTCTTCTTCTCTTCGCCCAATCTAAAATATTACGGTTTCTTTAGTGCGTTTAGTGGAGTAAATTATTCATGATTTTAGGACCTTATTTTCCTTGGTACCGGTTCAGCTTACCCTTCTCCCCATAGAGGGGCTTCGGCATCTGTTCTTCGTCATAGTAACGGGACTCAATGGCTTTTTGACTGTGGTGAAGGCACCCAAATTCAGATCCAGCGATGTGCAGCAGTCAGGGCACAGAAAATCACTCGAATATTTATTTCCCATCTCCATGGAGACCATATATTTGGTTTGCCAGGTATGTTGGCTACCATCTCTGGAATGCGGGAACACGTAACTGACCCCATGGTTGTTCACTCAATTGAACCGGATAAGAACCCCGGACCTCCAGATTTGGAGATATATGGGCCTGCGGGATTGAGAAGATTCTTAAGATCATCAATCAGTTTGTCATGGTAATTTCACTGATCTATCATGCACACTTTCAATCTTCGATTTCGACTGGTTTAATTTTTTTAAAGGTCACTTCTGCACTTGACCTACGTTGTACACGAACTTCATCCTCGGCCTGATATGATAGCCAATTGCTACCCTTATTGGACAAAGATTGATCTTGACCCTGTAAGAGACAAAAGGCTGTATTTTGAGCTTGAAGGCAGGGACATCTTCCCAGATGAACATGGTATATCGCTTTGTTTAACCTTAATTTAAGTAGTTCAGAGTTCCCTGTTTGATCATGTTGAGGTTGTTAATAGTGTAGATTGCAGTTGGTTGTTCTTTTTTGTTGCTACAAAGGAAGTTTGAGAAAATGCTATTTGAATGAAAATATTTCACTTCTGTTCTGACGGGTTGGTATGGAAGTCAGAAAATTCATGACTTAGCTATATTATCAGTGTATCGTGATGGATAATCTCACCGATGTCCTCGTGTTTTGGTGGCCAGAGGCTACGGTGCCGTTGCTTAAGCCTGACCAATGGGACACTTTGTAGAATTCGAGTTTCTCACAAGGGACGTTTAGTTATTTTGCGCCTTCAATTTGCAATGAGTGCTGTAAAAGGCTTTATAAAAGGGGGTCTTCAGTTAAAAAAATCATTCAATTAAAAGACAATGGGGTTATGCAGCAGTTTGAGATATTTTCGGAGAGATTAGTGGAGTTATTCAAGAACCAGTTTTTCCGCTGTCGAATTTTCTCTTTATAAATCATAACGTTTAGAAACTCTGGGCTCGAAAGTGGCTTTATTTGTTGTTCAGGTTTCTTTCGAGACATTTTTGACAAGGCGAACGGAGTGAAAGACGATAGGAGTAATTTTGTGGCTCACGCATTTATGCTTGAACATCCGGTTCCTTGTGTCGGTTATCTCTTTTTGGAACCCTCGCCTCTACCCGCTCTCCATGCCGACAAGGCCATTGCCCTGGGGGTCAAACCAGGTCCTCTTATGGGGAAATTAAAAGCCGTGAGTTAAGACCTCAGTAATCCATAAAAAGTGATTTCTATTTCACCTAATCTACAATCTTTTTTTCCAAGGGTCAATCAGTGACATTTGAGCGCGATGGGAAACAGGTCACTGTCAGCCCCTCACAAGTTTTAGGTCCTCAGAAGCGTGGTCGTCGGATAGCAATTCTAGGAGACAGTCGCAACTCCTCTGAATTGCGACGTCTACTTCAACTTCTCTGTTATGAATCTAGAATTGGTAAAATTGATCAAAGGGGTGAGCACTTTAAAGCCAATGCCACTTGGAGACTGGATTGTCTTGTCCATGAGGCCACAGGACATTCAGGGGAACAAGGTGATCAATCGATGGCAGATAAGGGTCATTCCACTGCCAGATCTGCAGCAGCCTTCGCTTCCACCATTGGAACGAGACAGTTGGTGCTGAATCATTTCAGTCAGAGGTTTATCAATGATGAAGCCTTTTTATCGCGTAAGTTTTTCTGCAGCATTTATCATTGGTCAAATTCATAACTATCTAGCTTTTGTTAGTAGCCCACAAGCCAGTCAAGGAGGGCACTTTCTTTCACTCGTCTTAGCTCCCTTGTTAGAAACTTGAGTTTTACCCTCCTCTAAGCCAATGAAATTGGCCATTCCGTGAATGTGCCCCCAATGACTCGGCAGACGAGCACCTAATTTCTCTTATGGTGGATTGCTCAATGTAGCCAAGATATCTTACGTAGCCTCAGAGAACCTCTTTTCTCATGATAGCTCCTTACTCTCCTTGAGACTGAGTCATTTTGCTCATTTTGATATTTCTTAACCCCTCTTATCGATTATCTTTTTTTCTACATTTAGAAGGAAAAGATCCTGTGAATTATTCGAGAGTATCTTCTCTGTTGGAGGATGCCAAAAGTTGCAAAGAATTTGATGGCGAAGTTCATCTGTCAGATGATTTAAAAATAATTCCGATTGTTGGCAATGTTGAAGATGGTGATGATCTTGAACTCGATACTAAACTTCAGGCTCAATGAATAGGGCTGAATTTTTTTAACTGAAATATCATTTTTATGATGTTGTGAATAATATGACAAAGTAATATACCTTTTCTTGGCGTTTACCTTCTCAATCTTCTTTTTTAATGCTGGGAACGTGAAGATCTTATCGATCTTACCAGCAAATTATTATTTGGCGTGTTAGGGCGAGCTTTTGTTATAAGAGTGGGAGAAGGTCGCCATTCTTTCACTATGACTGCTACAACATGGGGTAGTAGCTGAGTGGGTCTTGGAATTATTCCAGCCCTTTGGCAGGGGGGGGGGTTATCATTTATGATATAAATTTTTGATGGATATCATAAAGGTATAATGCTCAGGAAAGTAAGGGAGAAATGTTGACTTCATTATTGTCAACTGTATAATGATATGATGCCACTTAAGGAAGCAATTACGACAAATGAAGAACATTGTGAAAGTTCCAAGTCGAGACATTGTGTGGCAAACCAGCATTTTTGTATTTACTGGTTTTTTAATACCGTATAATTAGAAATGAGTATTCAAGAAAAAATCAAACTCTCAAGGATACTACAATTATTTGTGCAGTAGAGGATTTATCATATGTTCGGTTTTTGAAATTAAAGCATGTCATTAGTAGGCAATGCAAAGTTATTCAATTGCAAATAAATCCAAAGTAAAGGCGCATTCATTCTGTGATATCTTTTCTTCGTTTATTTTATGAAAAATTATTTATAAATATTAATCGATAAGTTGGCTTCAGACAAAAAATTTAAAAGTTGGGAATCTCTTGGCTTATAGTGTCAAATCAAAATTCATTAATAATATATTTTCGAAAATTTTGAGTTAATAGCTTTAATAAACTGACAAATTAGAAATCTGGGTCAATGTAATTTGGTATAAGTTACATCATTTGAAGGTCGAATGTGAGGTTGTGTCCTTGGGACAGTTAAATAATGTAATATAGTTGAGTCGTGATGTCTAAATTATGACCTCAAATTTCTTACTAAAAATATTCAAACTAGAATATTATTTTGACAAGCCTTATGAAGACTTGCAGCTACCATACTCTGATCTTTTGGGTCGGACATACATGCGACTTCCCATTATTAGGTGTTTTGGAACCTCACCGTCAGGTTTGTTAATATTTATTGGCCTTCTGTTCATTATTACTTTTTAAGATGGTGATTTTATTATAATAATTATTGCACACTTTTCAGGTCAAAAGTTATGCGCACATATTCATGGTGTATTACCATATCTCTACATCGAGGACAAATCATTTGGCTTTATCGACAATAAAACTGCACTTCTTGATCAATTACGTTCACTTGCCAAAAGAATCGAAACAGTTCTTTCTTCTCGGGCCCCGGATTCGTTTGAAGGGAAGCACCTAGTTTACGATCTTGAACCGCTTTCTGCAAGGTAAGTTTAGCATTACTATATATTCCATTTGCTCATTTTCTAGGTCAATCTATGGATTCCGTGATAGAGATACCACTTTCATAAAAATTTCCCTAACTGACCCAGGGGATGTTCCGATTCTTGGAGAAATGTTCCTCTCTGGGGCTATTTATGGGTTTCCAGTTCAGCCATTTGAAGTTCATATTCCTTTCCTTCTTCAAGTAAACTTCCAACTGTCGATTTTAAATTGTTTTACTAGTTTTGTGCTGATTATAATCTACAGGGTATGAACTTTTTGGAAGCAAGGGCGTTCAGAGTTCGAGGTAGGTTGATATTTTGGTGACGATTTCGTCAATAGACGTCAGATCTCGTGGAGATTCGTCATCATCTTTGAATCAAAGTAACCAGTTATCCTTCACAATGACTCAGGAAGGGTAGGAAATTGAATTTGAAGTTGTAAACATCTTTTTAAATAGGTCATTTGGTCCACGTTCAAGTGCTCTTCGGCAGACCAGCACGGATGTCGAGGTTGATATTTCTGCCTGTGATATTCTTAATCGACTAGAGTGTTGCGAAGGTAATTTCACTTATATGTATATTCTCTCTTCTTGGTAATTAATCCGAATATTTTTATTGAATTTTATTAGATTAACTCTTATCTTTTATCTTGTTATCACTTTACACGCTTGTTAATGAAATTGCCATGGTAAAATGGAGAGTTGAACGCTCATCCTCTCTGCTCGGTGAAAAGGAAGACTATAAATTGCATTGTACGTAAATTATAGTTTCTTGCTGAGTTCACTCATAGAATTTACTAACTGTCGTCAATGAAATTAACTGATCGACAACAAGGAAATCATCCATTTAACTCCTCTCCAAATGGGGGGGGGGATATGATTTATTAAATTGATTAGTAGCACTTGGCTTTTGTTTCAAAGTTGATTTTTTCTCTGGTGCACTTTACACATTGCTTACTTTCTTAGTTGATGGAAATTTAAACGCTGGTCTGAATTTCCTCTGGGATGAGGAGCGCGTGAGACGTGAGGCACTGAAAAAGTCTGGAGCAATAGAGGCGATGCCGGCGGAAATGCCAACTGTTGATGGTCTTCTTCCATTATCTGGTTAATCCTATTTAAACTTGCGCACCTAATTGTTTTTTATTAATTTTGCTTTACTTAAACGCTTGTTCTACATTTATAGGGAGACCGAATGCGGTTCCTGTAGATAATGAGTTGGATCAAATCGAGTGTTTCAATCAACTATCTAGAGGTGGGTTCTTCCAGTTTATTCCGAGTCATTTATATATTGTTTTTAAATATTTATTTAGAGTGCAATTTGAGTCAACCAGAATGCAGCCAACGTTTGGATTTTACTCAAAGCCAATCAAGCGGTCTTTCGCAAAGGGCTCTAGAGGAGCTTTGTGAATTGGCCGAGGCATCTGAGGATTTCGATGCTTGCCTCCAGTCTTCCCTTCCAACTTCCATCGTCGCTTTTCTTAGCGCTAGTCAGTCCGTTTCTAAGGTTGGTTTTATTTTAGGCACCAATCTAAATACAAATTCTATTGGATCTCTTACTATGGTACAAGCCCCCCCCCCACCCCAGTTGATTCTTGTCTTTGCGTCATAACTATCTGTTGCCTGCTTAGTTGCAAAATCCCACTAATTTTTTTATATGTGTTAATTTTATTATTTATATTATTTGTAATATTTATTAATACCAAATGCCTGGCGTTTTGATAGCTGAGGGGGGGATATCAAAGTGAAAAAAGTCGAGAGGGGAGACAGAATAGCGATTCACAGACGTAAAAGAGAGACAGACTGACACAAAGGCTGAGAAAAGGTAAAATGAGTACTGTGGAAGTAGTCGAATATGACGGACAGCCGGGTCATGTTAGTTTGAAGTAAGAAGTCAACTGCCAGTTAATAGACTCTTTTGCCGTATGAGTATACGTTGCCCGGGGTGCACCACATGGAGGTAAGTCTATCGCACACCCCTTATTTGAAAAATCTATATATATTATTTATTTATTTTATAATTTCAGATCTTTTGTTTGCCTTTATATTTTCCGGAGTACACTCAAGCTTGCTTGTCACTGCAAATCTCATCTACATGTGAGACGAATTGTCATCTAGGGCAAATGGGAAACTTATAATTTTTAGCTTTGAAACTTCCATTTGGCCTATTATTTGCCCCCTTTTTAATGAAGTGGCTCAAAACAAAAATCAAATGCCTACCTTTGGGGAGAAAGCGAAAATCGAGGGTCTGATCTTTATAGAAAAAATCTCAGTTTGCGATTAGTGGTTGTTTGCTACTAAGACTTTCATTACCTAGAATTTCTGAGAGCATTTGATTATGTTGTCGGTCTTTATACTCGCTTGAATCTTTTCTCGTTCTCGTTCCCATCGGCCAATTTTTTTAAATATTTTTTTAGTCTACGCTTGATTGGATCCCCACCTTGAATCAGTCAGAAACGGAGGAAGATCTAGACTCTGCGCTTTTGTCTAGCGCTCGTGCATCTATTTCAACACTTCTTAATTCCACCACAAATGCCAATGAAACACCTGGTGATGCCATTTTGGAAAATGCGGAAGAATTGGAGGACGAAGATCTCTTCGCTGTAAGTCCTTTTTTTTCAACTTTTTACTTGGACCTCGGCGTTGCGTATGAGCGTCTTGGTTTTTCGAATTCATGCAAACAGTCCATTCTTGAAACCTCCGTTGCTTCGGAGTCGAATGAAGAAAAGGAAGGAAACAGCGAAACTGAGGATCTTTTTCCATCCCTCATGGACAGTGTTCTGGTGAATTCGACGGAATCTGGGTCAACAGCTTCTGAAACAATGGCTGATGTGTGGGTTTTTTTGTCAGAAACGCATCGGAACCATACTATTCTGTTTACTGATCTCCAGAGTAATTCTTTTTGTCTTGTAGTTCAAATTCATCCCACTTACCACAATTAGACGGTGGCGACGATCAACCCGAAGATCGGGGTTGGTTTCCTTTTTTTCAATGTTGTCTCATCTTTGTATTGAAAAGTGTTAGAACATCATTTATTTATTTGTATCAAATGGCAGGCGTTTTGATGGTTATAATTAGCCCTTTAGTTGACTTCAGGCTTCACAGAGGGAAGGATCATCAAAGTTTAAAAAGTCGAGATGGGGGGGGGGGACAGAAGAGTGTTTCAAAGACAAAGGTTGAAAATTTAGAAAAAATGTGATGTAGTACTGTGGAAGTGGTCGAATATGTCATACAGTGTGGTCATGGTAGTTTGAAGTCAACTGCCGGTTAATAGACTTTTTTGCCGTATGAGTATACGTTGCCCAGGGTGCACCACGTGGAGGCAAGTCTATCACACACCTCACGTTAGAACATCGTAGAAAGCATAATATTCACGGGTTAGATGGCAGGAGAAGATCGGTAAGCAACTCAAAAGTTTCAAAATGAGTCATAGGTGGAACAGGTTTGAGTCCAATGACTTAAGGATTGAAGGTGGCCAACCATTTGTAATCAAGTCATGATATGAAAACCACAAAGTGGTATTATTTCGAGGTTTTTTTCTCTTTAGTGCGCTCAAGGCCTCGCAGAAAAAGGCTAGGACTTCGATTAACCTCTAAGCATCTAGAAACTTCAGAATTTTGTTCAACAGTAGATTCCACGAATAGCATTCTAAGCACCCCTCCTCGATCACAAGCTGACTTTTCACATGGTGTTGCTAGTTCCACACCTCGTCAATTCTTCTCACCCTTTCAAAATCGTCGAGGTGACGCAACTTTCGCTATCGATGAAGAAGACTGCGAAGATCTGGATTCATCTACCGTCAGATTTCCACCTGAAGCTACTCAGGATTTTTTTGAAGAGATGGAATTCAGTAATGAGCATCAGGATCTAGACGTTGTTAAAGCCCTTCCTTGCCATTTAGGCGAACCCGATTTCGCTTTGCACTCCTCGGTTTTCATGACTCTTTGTGATCCGCCTTTGCCTCCAAGTTATTCGCAAGTTGAAGAGGAATTGGCTCAACGAAAGCCTAAAAAACTTCAACCGGTTGTTAAATCTTGCTCGGAATCGGAAGAAAAAAGGAAGGAAATCGATCTTTCAGCGTCGATGAGTATGCTCTGGACATCGCAGAAGTCTCTTGAAAATGCCTTAAGTTCAAGTCTCCTCTCTCCGAATATGTCAAGTTCGATAAGTAGGAGAGCTTTTTTGCCAATTCAGGAGAATCATTGCACTGTGGCGTCACTGGAGCTCCTTGTTCGAACCAGGCGACAAACAGGAAACTCGATAAATGTTTCAAGGAGTAGCCATGCAATTTCAATTGCCAGTCTTGGGGGTTTCTTTGCGCCCGATCCGCAGATGGATCCAATCAGTGCTGCTGCTTTGGCTTTTGAGGGAATAACATTTCTGCTCATTTCAACGGAGATCAAATGGCGCCCAGTTTCGAAATTGGATGCATTATCACCTGTAGTGATCTTCTGTAAAGATGAAGCGGACCTCTTGAACTGGATGGTGTATTTAATTCAAAAGTAAGGTCTGAAGTATTTCTTATTCGCTTGTTAAGGAAATTGCAGCAACTTTTAGGTCTGGAGTGGTGAAGAGGAACCAGTGTTTTTCTTTAAATTGATGTGGCTTTCAATCTTCTTTATTTAAGATAACGGAGCTCATTAAGTCATCTTTAGGGCTCTACTTTCGCAGACTTCGTAGAAAGTGCCCGAAAGTCTTGTCACCCAGTTTTTATAGGTTGATTACTGAGGTACTACAACTGCTGATATGTGAGAATGATCGGTTTCTTTGTTAGCTAGTTGTAGATCACTGGTAAGATTTAATTCCCAAGAATGAGCATAGATGAGTAGGATTTGATTAACTCCGTTTAGTGTATGAGCAGACATCCTCGTTTCTATTATGAATGCTTCAACGCTATGATATCTGACTGCGCTCTTCATTTCAGTTTCGACCCGGATATTCTAATCGGTTACAATGCCGAAAAACGCTCCTGGAACTTCGCTGTCCAACGGGCTGCTAAAATCAATCGAGTGGGATTCTCACGAGATATTTCCAGATTGGCTCCAGGTGAGCATTTGAAGTGGACGTTACTCCACCTCGATTTTTTTCAAACAGGTAATGCTCTGGTGCTATTGTCTACTTCAGAACGTCTGCAATGTCCAGTTTGTGCCGAATATCTTTCTATTTGTTCCCGTCTTCGACCTGGTGACACCTTCGAAACTTCCAAACTATCGACCACCTTGTGTTCCTGTCCAGGAGGTGTTGTTGCATCTGGTGCACTTCGAAATACTCGATCAGCATCATCTGCCGCTTGGCCATGTGAGCCTGGGCGTGGTCGTTCGGACGCTCCATTCGCGTGTCCGGGTAGACTGGTATTCTCATTGTGGCACTTATTACAACATGAGGTGCGTCTCCTTTTGGCAAGCAAAAATGAATCTTCGCATTAATAACATTTCCGACACTTCTTGCTGTCTTCAATTTGGAAACGGGAGTTTGCGGTAGTTGAGTTTTCTTAGATTTTTCTACCCAATCAACGCCAAATTTTAAGTAGACGGAGATGTTTGCTTTTCCCGAGGGTAGCCAATCCTCACCTACTCAAACTCGTATTACTAAATGTATTTTTTAATAAGAAATGTCGTTTGGACTGCAGGTCTTCTTAAAATGCTGGCAATTGAGGAGCACGAGGCAGAACACGGATTACTCCTTAGGATCGTGAGGTCCTCTTTCAAAATAATCTCCATTGGTACTGGTCTCCCAACAGAGGGCACTAATGTCGTTTGAAACATGTTCAATACATGTCTGTAGCCGCCTTCGCCTGATGTTATCAGAATTCATCACGTCGGCAGCGGCGGCAGTCTGCTGTGGGACACGCGGGAGTGGGGTTTGGTGCATTTTCAAAAACAAAAAATAATTCGGGTTTTAAGTGGTTAAAGGGGGTTGGCAATTGACCACCAAAAAGGGAAACTATGATCGATGATGGCTCAACACTCGATCAAGAAAATATATTTTGTAGATTGTGATTCCAATTCTCGATATTCTGTGGCAAAATCTCTCAGGACTTTCATCGGATCTCTATTTCCACTCTCTTCTTCCAGATTTACTTATAACCGTTCTTGTGGCTTGAAGTGGAATATCTCTCACCCCCCCCCCTCACTTTTTTCTTCCCCATCATGACTTTTATTACAATTTTAGGTGAGTCTTCACGAGTACTCATTCGAAACAGTTGCTGTCAATATTCTGAAGAAGCGGCTGCCACATTTTACCGAGGGACAGCTTTCAGAGTGGATGGAAAGTTCTCATCTCCCTACTCGGTATTTTGTCAGAGCATTTCTCAAATCAAAGTTAAACGTCACTTTCACTTTAACTGATTTCTCGTTTTTTGCTCCTTAGTTGGCAATCCTTAAACTACGTTGTTTCGCGTTCAGAGACTAATCTAGCTCTACTCAAAAAGGTTGATCTTGTTGCTAGAACCTCGGAGTTTGCTCGAGTGTTTGGAATTGAGTTCTTTCATGTCCTCTCTCGTGGTTCTCAGGTTTGCTAGCAATTCTGCCTATTAACGGGTTTTTTATTCTAACTAAGTAGTACTTAGTCATTTCTCTCATTTCAGTATCGCGTTGAATCGCTTCTACTTAGAACTGCACGACGACTAAATTTGCTCCTCCCCTCTCCCAATCCCGCTCAGCGAGCTCGTCAACGAGCACCCCAGGCAATCCCTTTGACCCTGGAGCCTCTGAGTGGCCTCCACGCCGATGCTGCAATTTTGGTTCTTGATTTCCAGTCCTTGTATCCATCAATTGCCATCGCCTACAATTACTGCTTTTCTACAGCCCTGGGGCGTCTTTCTTGCCTTAAGTGGGTGGCCACCTTTTCCTCTGCTATTATATGATTGCAGCAGATTCGAGTATAATTTTTTTTGCAATTCGATTTGATTATGGTTTTTAGGCCAGATGAGTCGTTTGAATTCGGCTGTCTCAGCCATATGGCCTCCTCGGAGACTCTAAAGGTGCGCGTTTATTAAAATCAATATTTTTGTATGCATCAGATCCGCTAGGGCCTGCTATGGAGCCGTTTTTTTTATCTCTTTTGCGTTTCAGCGATTAGAAAATAAAGTAACCGTTTCCCCCAATGGTGTTGTATTTGTGCGTCCAGAAGTCTATCGAGGTGTTCTACCGCGTCTATGGAGAGATCTTCTATCATCTAGATTGATGGTGAAGGATTCTCTCAAAATGTACGCCCAGATTTCAGAGGTAAATTCAAGAACTTTCAATCGAGAATGTCTACTTTTCAGAAGCATTTTAGATAATTTGTTTCCTTTGTAGTCCCTTAAACAGTTGCTTGATGCGCGTCAGTTGGGCTTAAAACTGATCGCAAATGTTATGTATGGTTATACAGCAGCTAGCTTCTCAGGACGTATGCCTTGTGTTGAGGTTTGTACTGCTTACTAAAATCTTTTAAATGAGCTCCAAATCAATGTGACCGTGTTTTTCCTCAGGTTGGAGATAGTATCGTTCACAAGGGTCGTGAATGTCTCGAACGAGCAATTCGATTGGTTGAATGCGATCCGTCGAGTCAGGTATCATGGGTCGGGTCAAAGGTCATTTACGGAGATACTGATAGTTTATTCGTTAAGTTACCACCATGGGTTGGCAAGGAAGCAGCATTCAAAATCGGTCAAGATATTGCGGATGCTGTGACTGCGTCAAATCCTGCACCCATCAAACTTAAACTTGAAAAGGTTTGGCAATGGTTTGTGGATAAAACTTTTGATCCTAATTGGCCTATTATAATCAGATGCCATTCATTTGATAGGCCTATTATCCATGCATTTTGGACACCAAGAAGCGTTATGTTGGTTACTGTTACGAATCTCCTGATCAAGATGTACCAAAATTTGATGCGAAAGGAATTGAGACTGTTCGTCGTGATCATGCACCCTTTGTTGGAGAGGTGGGCAGGGGGCTACTCATATAATTTCAGTAGCATCTACATACTATATATGACACACTGTGCTTTCTTTTAGATGATGGAGTCAGTGATTCGGCAAATATTTGATGCATTTAAGTGGAGTGGCGACAATTCAAGTGCGTTTTTAATTGCATATTATTTATTAAGTAGAATATAACAGTTATCTATCGCTTAAATGGCATTCAAGCCGCACGATAAACATTTATTTACTTATATTAAATGGTAGTCGTCTTGTTAGTTATCATTAGCCCATTAGTTGACTTCAAGCTTTGCAGAGAGGAGGAACATCAAAGTAAAGAAAAGTCGGGAGGGGAGGGGGGAACAGGTGAGTGTTTCAAAGATGTAAAAAGGCAGACACAAAGGTAGAAAAAGGTGAGGTGAGCACTGTGGAAGTAGTCGAATATGACATGCAGTGGGGTGGTGGCAGTTTGAAGTCAGAAGTCAACTGCTGGTTAATAGACTTCTTTGCCGTATGAGAATACGTTGCTCAGGGTGCACAATGTGGAAGTAAGTCTATCGCTCACCTCGCACGCTAAACATTTATTTAATATTGATCTTCGGTGTTTTATTATGGTTACTGATTTTAATTTAAGTAGCTCGCTTTTTTACAGATGTACTATCTCACTTGGAGCCGCTTGTTCGAAGGAAAATTCGTTCGTTAGCAAGGGATTTGAGCTCAGAATCGATTCCCTTTTCTTCATGCTTGCTCGCCCGTCCTTATCGGGGTTTCGATGCCTACCGACCGGGAGCCTCTGCACCGGCTCTACAAGTCGTAAAGTAAGGAATTCCCCCTAATTACATTTGCATTGATTGGGTTCGTTTCCATAATGCCCAAAATAGCACTTAGCTTCAACTGTGAGGAAGGATTTTCGGGAAAGGAACTTTAGTCTTTGGGATTTAAAATTCGTGTCTTTCACCCTTGTTACCTATGAACATTAGCTGTTGCTTTTCAAGGTCGTTTGAATAGACTTGAATTTAATGAGAATGTTCAAGGTGATATCAACTGTGTGCATATTATTAAGGACTGAAGAGGTTTTGATATTCTTATTCGGCATTTAAAGTGAGAATAGATTAATTAATGCTTTCTTTAAGCTTTAATGGAATTTTAAAGCGAGTACTCATAATTATTCAATGTTGTCAGACGTCTGAAATCCGTTGACCCCAATCGAGAGCCTTGTCTAGGTGAACGAATCACCTACTACCTTGCCCCTCCTCCCACACCCTCCATCCCACTGATTGGCTGTGTCAAGGCCAGTGAAGAGGCCTTCCACTGTGATATTTACCCTTCCCTTCATCTTCCCTTCTACCTCGATCATCAACTTCTTCCACCTCTGCGAAGAATTGGACAACTTCTGGACTGGAGGGTGGATTCGTGGCTGTCCGATCTTCCACGATGTGTTGTTCGCTTCAAAGAAACTAATCTAGTAGATGGTCCAATGAGATGGAATTCTGGACGCGGCAGGAAGAAGCGAAGGTGGTTTGGGCCACAAGGAGCTTTGAATATTATGCATGAGTTTTTGAGTACGAAGAGGTGTTGTTTGCTCTGTGGAGTGGATAACAGGATTATTCCGAGTGAAGAAATCTGCTGTACTACGTGTCTTGAAGGAGATGCCAATGCATCCACGAAGGCTCTTATCAACAGTGGTATTCAGGTGTGTATGCTTCAGATCTCATTAATCATGATTTCTCACATAATCGTCTGGGTTTTTTACTTCACTTTTCAAAATCCTTTTTACTGTCCTTATTTCGTGTTTTTCATAAATTCTAGTGCTTCCATAATGTCGTTCATCTTGAATTAGCGCTGATTATTGAGCTTCACAAAGTGAAAGCGTGTTAGCTATCCCAGTTCCTCTACAGTTTACGATTATCTAGGCTGTTTAATTCCATCCTATGAATTCGATCAGTGATGTTGGTGAAGTCTTATAAAATTTGACTTTTTAAACTTCCGTTACGCAAACCTTTGCATACAAGCCGATTCCACAGCCAAATGATGAAAGTCTCTTTGAAATCCTGACGTCACTTTCCAGGTATTTCGGGCCCCTTTCTCACCATTAATTGACCTTATCATCTATCGTTTTTATTTAAAAAATTGTAATTTGCTTTTGCCTTGTTGCTAGAGGCTCCTCATTTCATCTTCCTGTTGTAGTCTATTCGAGTTTCATGTTTTGTCTGCCAACTGTGTTCTTCCCTAATCCCGATCTTTCCCTGTAGTTGAGGACGCTGGAAGACCGTCTTAAACAATCCATGGAATTATGCAACATCTGCATTGAAAGTTGCCATGGAAATAAGTGTCAGAGACCACTAGGATTTCCTTCAAGACCGATGACTTGTCAATCCTGTGTAAATATTGCATGTCCGAATCTCCACTCTCGTCGTCGAATTCTCAAGCAACTTCGACGCTTGCAGAGTGCGTTTACGGATCTCCTCGAGTGAAGTGGTTTTCTTAAAATGTTTTTTTTTGTGTGTGTCTTCCGACAATATCTTTCATCAGATGCTTGTGTTCTAGCCCTTCCTTAAATGTACTTTTTTTTACGTTTCTATGATGTCAAATTAATAGAATGCATGTCTTCTTCTTCTTAATCTTACTTATTTGAGCATCTGGGTGAAAATTATCTTGTAATCTTAATTACCACTGTCCTTTTGACCTAATGACACCTCAATCACAAAGGTTGATATCGATCTACAATCTTTTATAGCTGTTCCATTTCATTTAAAAGTACATCTGTTCTATTGTCTTGCAAGTAGAAATCACTCAAGTGACCCATGTTAATCGTTTCTTGTTTATTACTTCCTGTAATTTGGTGACCCAAAACAAGGCTTCTCTATCCAGTAATTTATTCTAGAAAACTGAAATCTCGTACCTCATGAGCGGAAATCATTTAATAAGTAAGTCCTGGTCAGCTGCACAAAATTTTTTCCCTAACTTTTTATATTCACATCAAAAGGCGGGCGTTGCAATAGTTATCATTAGCCCTTTAGTTGACTTCAGGCTTCACAGTGAAAATGCCGAGAGGGGGGGGGGGNGGTGGGGGACAGAAGAGTGATTTGCAGATGTAAGAGAGACAGACACAAAGGTAGAGAAAAGGGTGAGATAAGTGCAATGGAAGTTGTGGAATGCGACATACAGTGAGGTGATGATGGTTTGAAGTAAACTGCCGGTTGATAGACTTTTAGCCGTATGAGTATACGTTGCCCAGGGTGTACCACGTGGAGGTAAGTCTATCACACACCCCTCCCTAACTAAGCTACACCCAATTTGACCTTAATAAAGCTTGGCAGAAACTGATCTTAATTATATGGTTGATTTTCTCCCGGGTTTCCCCATTAGCGGCATGAACCCTTCAACATGGCTGTTCATTCATATCGCTATCCCCAGCGTCGAACTACAAAATTCCTCATCTACATTAACGTACTTTGTATCCTAGATGCAATATCGAATTTACCTTAACTCAAGAGGGTAGAACTGATTCCGTAGCGAATAATAATAATAAGCCAGTAATCTCTAAGGTAGCAACAAGATATATTATGCTAAACTCACTTGCAATTGGCCAGTCATAAATGTCCAGCGGCCCGGCCAGTAACTGACAAAAAAACCAAGTTCCGGTAGTACTACGAAGTATATGAACATACCATGAATAACTCACAAACCGAGAATACAGTGACTCGATTATATCCACTATTAAGGAGACTGCTCAAACAATTCCCAGCAGTACTAGTCGGCTTAAAAGTTGATCAGTGAAGAATAAATAAATCTAACTCATCTAATCTAATCTAATTTCATGCCCAATCTAAAGAAAGGCCTCGTGTATACACAATATATACATACATTAATCATCAGAAAACAAAGAAAATATTTACAAAAGAGAAAGACAAACAAAATACATCGATGTTGGGTCTCTAGTTCTTCATCTTCTTCTTTGCAGTAGGCTTTTCATAAATCTCCTTGAAACCACCTCCGTGTTGCATTTGGAATTTCATCGCCAGTGGATCATTCGACGACCATGCAGCATCGAACGCCGTGGTGTCTTGATCAACCAAGTGGGTGTACTTTGTTCTTCCAGCTCGGCCAAAGTTCTTCACTCTTAGCACCTCGGGCAATCTAGTCTTATCAAAGTGATCCTCCAGTGTAGGTTTGGTGAAATCTCGCTGGTAGATTTTATCCTCTTCCGATTGAACAAAGAATGCGCCTCTGTGGAAGTACTTCTGAAGGAACTTGTATTTGCCTTTCGAAGCCTGATTGGTGATCTCCTTCGGATTCTTTCGGAATTCAGCCTGTCTTTCGGCCTCTGTCATGGCTCTAATACGTTCAACTTCTGCTCTTTCACGTTCGATAGTTTCTCTCGCCTCTCTATCACGACGAATTCGTTTGAGTTCACGCACTTTCCACAGCTCATATTCTTCTTGCTCCTTGTGAGGATCCCCTGAGACTGCCGCGTCGTCCGAGTCAAGAGCGTCTAATTCCTCCTGCATGAGACGTGCTTCTTCAGCTTCCCGTCTAATTTCAGCTTCAAGGAGTTTGAGTGTGTCGCGGCGCCTTTCATCAGCCAAACGTTTCGTCTCGGCAGCAGCTTCCGCTGCAATCTGGTCCGCTCTCTGTTTGGCCTGGAGGGTGATGCGTTCATCCTTTCGAACAAACACTGGCTTGAGTTTAGGAGCTCCCATTTCATCCTCGGAGCTGGACGAGGTGTACTCTTCCTCTATCTCCTCATAAATCTCCTCTTCTTCATTAATAGCCTCTGCAGTGGCAGCGTCGGTAATTCTGTTCAACTCAGCCCTCTCCAAATCCATCTCTTCAGCGACTCGACGTTGCCTGGCTCTCTGCCGAATCAATTCACGACGTCTGGCGAGTTCTTCCTCATCAACATCCTCTCCCTCCTCCTCTAATTCTTCATCTCCCTCCTTTGCTTCATTGTCTGACAGCCCCCCATACCCTCCGTCGGCTCTAAGACGTCGATGTCTGGAGATTTTATCGTCTTCGTCTACGTCATCCCCTTCTGCTTCTATTGTTGATCTAACAGCCAAAAGACGACGAATTCTCGGATCATTAAGTTCCTCTGCTGTTGGTTCCTGCTCAATTACTGAGATGGACTCCTGTTTGGGCGAGGACGGGAGAGTGAAGCGAGGACGTTTGGTCCGGGAGATCTCGTCACCGGCTTCGAAATCGGAGAAGTCGTCGGATTTTTCACCCTCAGAGTCGGACGCAAAGTCAGGACGTTTGCCAGCAATATAGCGACGAACTTTCACCTTTTTCATGAATATTTGACCCTTCTCATTTTTCACAGGGATTGCACCAGCCGTACATTGGATACCTTCGCTCATATTTGCTTACTAGATAAGAGTGCTCGATTTAGATCAGCTATTCTTAGGTTACGCATATATATATATATGAAATATACGTTTCAATACAAAATTGATGGAAAACAACAATACTAACAGTAAGAAATGCAAACAAAAGAGAAGAGTAGCGGAACGTACCGTACAGCAACACAGATCAGGTAATTAAGCCTTTCAGGGAATCAACAATTGCACATTAAAACAAATAAAAAGGAGTAGATAAACTGGGAGAAGTTTTAAAGTAAATTATTATTTTATTCATTTTAATATGCATGAAAATATTTTGTAATATCATTTTCGTGTAAATATTCACAATGTTTGAAAATTTTGGCGATATTGGATTTCGGATTTCTGTCATCTAATTATTAACTTTTGCCCAATTTTCTTCTAATTGGTTTGAAAATACTCTTGAAATATTTATTTATAAATTAAAGTTATATCAGTTTGAAGAGATAAATATGTTCTTCGTCATATTTCTTCATCCATCTTTTTATTTGACAATAAATATAAGTAAGTCACGGCAGCACATTGGCTATAATTTCCTCTCTTAATACTAAGAACAACATATAGCAAAAATTTGGCCAAATATAGGGATTCAGATTTCTCACCTTGTCATACATCCTTATTTTAATCTTTTGACAGAATGACAATTTCGATCATCTGTGTTTGTATCCCCTCTCAAATTAATTTTCAGCTAAACAACAGCTTGGTAGTTCTTTAGGTAGTTGTTAAAATCACGGGATGAGGAACCATATCTGACGATTAGGAAATGTGCTCAGGCGTCTTCTACTAAACTTGGTGAACATGATTTTCCGGTTCGACAGCAAGCTTCATTGATACACCATAGTTGGTTTTTCTATTTATGAGTTTGAAATCAAAAGACATCACTTTTCTTAAACAGTGGATTCACTCCATCCTATTTTTTATACATATCCACTGAAATACATCAGTTCTTGTGGATATTGTTAATCGTAATTCAGCTTTCACGTCATTTTGATGTTTGGTGATGATTGAAAAATCTTTTGAAGAACTTGTCTTAGGTAACTTCTTCTCCAGCATAAAATCTTTATTTCAACAGTTTATCACCTTCTTCAAGAAACTAACCTAAACATCCACCCTCTTTATTATCCTCTAGCTCCTTTCAAATTTCTAATCCGGATTATCCCTTTTCAGAAATGCACTTTTAATGTCATAGGTGAGGAATGGCTATAGCTCATATTATCTTCTTTATTTTAGGTAAGACTTAATTTTAAATACTTTAATTTTCTGCTTAATTAAATCTGCTTAATTCTGAATTTCCTAAAGGGTGCAAATATTAATTAACGGAATTAAACATCACTGAGTCCTATAAAGAAGTTTATAATTTGATTAAATATATATTTATATTTATAACACTGGCCATTTTATTTACCGTTAAGGCATTTTGTACTTTCGAGACCCACCAATTAGCAATAGGCTTGGCACTGAGTTTCTAGTGTACGGGTCTGTAGTCATTGTAGTGTTCCTATTCTACTTGCAAGTATTCTTTCAGTAATGCCACGTCTTTTATTGTTCTATCATGTTATTTATTTAAGTAACATTTTTATTTCTATATTTAGCAACTTGTATAGTTTTCCATTCAAGCATTGTATGCGTTATATTTCGTTTATTTTTTCCAGTGCACTTCTAACGAGATGCACACATCAATCACGCTCGTTTTTTCAACATTCTGTAGTAGGTGATGGTCTTTATCAAATTTTTATTTAGTTTCTTTTTGGCCAGTTGAATGGATGACAACGAGTACGAATCCGTCTTACTAGTTAAACGCGAGGTATTCGTTTACACACTGCCACCTCGTCAATCGGCTAGGGGTTATCGTGCAGCCGATTGGTCTCTTGACGCCCCCATCTGGAGCGGACGTCTCAAAGTGATCACCAAGAATACCAAGAATACCCTCTACATTCGACTTGAGGATGGCACTTCTGGTCTTTTGTATGCACAATGTCCTGTTGAAAGCTTCCCCAGTGAAGCAGTCGAACAAGTTCTCGATTCTTCTAGATATTTTGTCATTAGACTCGTCTCAGACGATGGCAGATCCGTCCTCGTTGGAATCGGTTTTGCGGGAAGGAGCGATGCTTTTGATTTGAATGTTGCTCTCCAGGATCACTTCAAGTGAGCTATTTTTTGGTATTATGATTTTTAATTCTAAACTTTTTAGTAATTTTATGCGCATTTCACGGGTTTATTATTTGTTTAGGCTTCCAGATATTATTTTATGCCTTGTATAGCTTGATCTTAGCTCTTCTCTTTAAATGCATAATCGAATTTTACTTGTATATTCCATTATGACGAAGAAGGGATTTAATTGATTGAATTTAAGTGACACTTGGGGCGAATTTTTTCATGAATGGTATTAGATGGATGGCCAAACCAAATCTAATGCGGTAATTGAAATTATGGTTTGCATATTTCTTCAATCGCAATGTGGAGTATTGTCCATATTCATCTATCGTTCCCGCTCGTGCAGTGGTCTGCATTGATGTCTCTAGCACCGTCGAGTTGTTTTTTAAAGCTCTTGACTTTTTTACTTTCCAGAATTTTTCGACCGTTTGTTGATACCGTTTGGCTTTAGTTCATTATTACGACTAGATTTGGATAAATATCACTAATTTAGGATTGCTATCGATGAGTGCTTTGTCTTCTACGCATCAGCACTTATTGTTATTGCAATTAAGTTTTTTGTGAATAGCTTGAAAAGTTCAATCTTTTTAATTCATTCCTTTGAATGGCATCTGTTTATTACGGTTGTTGTTCATTTCATGCCGGAATCACATTCAAATGGTCATACTTTTCGGTGAAAATGTACCAACTATATTAAACCTGCAGGCGAAATTGATGAAGTGTAACGTTAATTATGAAAAAAACGTTCAGGTATAAAAGTATCATTAGCCAATCTTAATCTGAGTTCCCGGAGAATTTTCGCTTCTAGTTAATCTTGTGTTTTCTAGTTCTAACCCACCGAAGGGAAAATTGCAGACTTCTGCTTTAATCACGTTGCATCTTCTTTATCAGTTTTATTATTTCTTGACTTTTTTATCAAGCATTCCAAATTTTGGCTTTATCGTTTTCCTTCTCCAACTTTTCCTCAACGATTCGCTCCTCTTCTGCCACTTAGAGGCGGGGGGGGGGGGGGGGGGGGGGGGTTGGGCTTTTTGTGATCTTTTATCACAAGTGTTCATGCCAGAGCCCGTATTATGTGTTGTATGGCAAAATGACCAATAGCTAAGCGAGATTTATCGTCTTTATTTAGCCTATTATTGTATGATAACCTGCATCAAGGCTGAAATGTTTTACAACACTGTTCAAGGTGGCATAGCGGTTGGAGTCGGTTAAAATTTAGTTGTAATGGAAGCGAGTATGCCAAATTTGTAGTCTTACATCATCATTTAATCTGTGCATTCAGGCTGCAGAAATTAACTTAATGGCCATTTCGCGTACCGAAACTTAAATTCCATAACTCGCTCCTGGTTTTTTTAAAAAAATCGGTATTCTGTACTTATTGACCCTTCACTTGATATGGCGTTTTATCTAGCCACATCACTTTATTACTAATTTGGAAGTTGGGCACGTAGAGTAATTTTGCCTGATGGTAAGCGAACTCCGTTATCTTAACATTACCAAATCCCAACAAGTTAATCATTCTCTTTCGATTCCAGACATGTTAAACAAGCAGCCGAAGCTGAACTAATTCAAGCTCAGGAAGCCTTAGGCAGTTCCGATACCTCATCTCACCCTAAACTCGATTTGGGTCTCAAAGAGGGTCAGAAACTCCGTCTTAATCTCAACACCCGTCGTTCAGGAGATACCGATGGTGGTGGTAGCAATGGCTCAGGTACCGCTCGTTCGAGGCCCTTGCCTAGTCTCAAATTGGGTAGTCCCTTGGGTCCCGGACTAATTCCACCCCCTCCAGGTCCTGCAACCACTGGAAACCGCAATCGACAGGCCCTTCGAGGTACTGTTGCAGGAATACCTGAAGTTACCCCTTCAGCAAAAACTGCTTCGGCTCCGAAATCGAATATTGACCTTCTGGCGGATATATTCCAGTCTTCTACTCCTCAATCTGCGCAAACAGCGTCCACGCAAAATTCGAATGATTTCAGTCTAATTTAGGCACTTGTGTTCTGTGAAATTATCTTTTACCCCTCTGTGCGTTTAACCACAAAATTTCCACTGTTGTAATTGATGTGCGTTCCTCTACTGCGTGTTTATATCATTGATGAAATTGAATTCCTCGGTAATAAAGATTAATTTATTTCTTGTTAATTTCCTTTTTTTAGTAGGATCGTGGACTGTAGTCAAATTAAACTAACTCGGCGGTTAAAAGTATGTAATCAGCCCGGGTCTCTCAGATGTTGGAACGGAAGTTGTAGAGCCAAACTGACTGGTAGTGAGAGTGTAAAGAAGAATTAATTCGGGCGGAGAATGAGTGGTGACAATTTTCGCGAATTAATGATAGAAATTAGGGGTGTGCGATAGACTTACCTCCACGTGGAGCACCCTAGGCAGCGTTTACTCATACGTCGAGAAAGCCAATAAACCGGCAGTTGATTTCAAACTACCATGACCCTACTGTATGTCATATTCGACCACTTTCACAGTACTCACCTTATTGTATGTCATATTCGACTACTTTCACAGTACTCACCTCAACCGTATGTCATATTCGACCCCTTCCACAGTACTCATCTTACCTCGACTATTTGTCATATTTGACCCCTTTCACAGTACTCATCTTACCTTGTCATATTCGACCACTTTCACAGTACTCACCTTACCTTGCCCTTTCTCTACCTTTGTGTCTGCGTCTTTATTTTCATATGTTAATTTTTTGTCTGTTCCCCCTCTCTCGACTTTTTGCGACTTTGGTATTCCTCCCCCTCTGTCAAACCCGAAGCCAACTAAAGGGTTAGTGATGACTATCATTAAGTTCATCATTTAATATATTAATAAATGATAGAAATTACAAAGATGTCATATGTATAGGCGCTTTGATCTTACTCTTGAGGTAGTGTTATTGGAGTAGTACCCTTTTTGTGCTAATTCCATTGACTGAGATAAACCAAACCCTCATTCGCATTTCCGCTATCGACCTGCTCTCCCACCAAAAAGGATGTAGGGACTTCCAGTAAGACGACACTCATCCTTCTTCATTGATGAGTGCTGATTGGTTGGTATCCTCGATGTAAGTTGACTAATCCTCACTCCCCTCTAAGCATGAGCTCTAACTGATCCAGTTCTTTGCCTTGAATGTGTTCTGTTTAGCTAAACACCATATCGAATGGTAGCGAATTGGCTGTGTTACGGAATTTATGTAAGCGAACGTGGTAATAATTAAGCGAATTCGGATAGTAGATAAGTAAGTGGATTGCTGAGGAAATGAAACACTAGAGTATAAGAAATTTAGAATTAGAGGTATTGAAAGCAGAGTTTTAATTGAAGGCGTAGATACTTCATCTAGGCAACATTCAATCCTTGTCAGAGCATCTCTAAACATGTATACATTTAAAGCACGTGCTTATTACAGTTTGCACAATTAATACACTACAATATGCTTGGAAGTATTAAAAACATCAACATTTAGTGTTCCAAAATATAACAACTAGTCTCCTTTTAGTGTAATCGAGTACAATGGATATTCCGTGGCTAAAGTCGGAGAAGGAAAGAGAGAAGCCAGATGCGCTATGACCTATAGTGCCATGATTTTGTAATTAATTTTGGAACTGAACTTTGTTTTATAAGCCAGATAAGATGATGCAGATCACATCTGATGTTATAGATCAAGGAATTATCTAAATGGAGGATCGAGACATTCTAGTTACCGCTATTTATCGACTTGAAGCACTTCATGTTTTCTTCTCTTATATTTCAGACAATTATGTAATGTTAAAACAATGAAATTCTGATAGTTTTATTTGCCCTAAGGACGCCTGGAAACGGATTTGTTTTAATATAATGACAAGTGGTTTCTCCCTTTACACTGCTCTGGGAAACAATTTCATTGATTTTGAGATTTATGCAAGAAAAAAGAAAGAAATTTTTAATGAAATTCGCATTAAAATAAATGCGGTTACACGTTAGTAGAATACTTTATAGAAAATCTCTAGGGGATTGATAGGAGGCAATTAATACAGCATTAATAGAGCAAAAATATAGTACCGCTCCATCCATCAAAAAATGATTAAACTTAGCAGGTGATTTTATGAAAGAGTGGCTTATTGCACTTACTTACTAAATGTCAAAATTCAATTGGACTCCATATAAAGAGTATCTGATATGTAACAGATTTGCCTTTTGACTATCTTAGATAAATATATAAAGATGAACGAAAAACTTCATATGATCTCATTTATGTCATTGAAAATTAATATGGACACATTTCAAAACGATATCAATTTATTTCTTAACAGACATTTGTCACTACAACATACTTAAATTGTTATGATGCCACTAATGCTTTGCAAAGGCAACGTTTTTAATGCCATTCAGTCACAAAACTCATCTAAAAATAGCTAAATCCGTAAATTTATCGTAAAATATTCTAATAATATTTCAATGCTCATCAATGTTCGCCATTGAGTGCGTTTATATGTACTACAACTTTGCCGAATTAGCCTATAAAGTTTTGACTTTTAGTGGACGTATCTAAACTCTACACGGTAGAGAGCATGGTGTGTTTGGATTTTGTTTATCTTCAATACATCTGTCATTATTTCATAGTTTATTGTTTAAAGGACATCTAGTCATATCTTTTGGGCCATTTATATAACTCTTAATTCACTACTATTTACCAGCGAATTTCAATTAAATTTCTTCACGTTAATTGGAATAATTAAATTCATCCATTTATCACATATAGATTAAATTAGAATTCAAACTGCTTCTTGTGTGGGGATTTTTCATACATGTTCCACTTTCATATGAATTTATAAGCCCCTGCTGATGCCATGACGTGTATGAATTAATTGCGTCTCCAGCGTTATATTTCTCAGCATTATTTTAATTGCTTGTTTTATTTGATATATCGCCATTGGAATTGCTCTCGCTGTTGTGCTTATCATTATCTACCGTATTCTAGTGTTTTTCTTTTCGGATTTTTAGGTTTCAGTCTACCAAACTGTCGACACTGGTCATGAAGACATTATTGTAAGTTTTCTCTCTACTTTATGTTTACCCTTTGCTTTAGCATGATGCTCAAATGAACTATCATGGAACAATTCTTGCAACTTGCTCATCAGATGAAGTTATTAAACTCTTTGATGTAAAAGACAAAAAGCAAAAATTATCAGCTGAGCTCAAGGGGTGAGTTTGCCATCAGCTTGACTGTTTATCTTTTGCTACTCTTTATGGAGTCTGATTTCCTCCTATTATTCTTTTTCAGCCACCAGGGACCAGTATGGGGACTTAGCTGGGCTCACCCCATTCATGGCAACCTTCTGGCCTCTTGTAGTTACGACCGCAGTGTAATTGTATGGGCAGAACACGATGGGAAATGGGATAAATTTTACCAATATACGGGTCATGGCAGCTCCGTTAACGCTGTTGCGTGGGCTCCTCATGAATATGGTCTAGTTCTGGCTTGCGGTAGCTCAGATGGATCTATTTCAATCCTCACTTACACAAATGCTGGTAACTGGAATGCTGTGAAGATTCCTGACGCTCACACTGTATGTCTGCAAATTGTTTTAACCGTGTGTATTTTATATCCTAATTTTTAATTTTTCTTCACGAATTGTGCCAATTATGTCGCCACTCCGTTTGTTTACATTGAGCATTTGATAGTTTGTGCTTAAGTGCTCTTTATGGCTTCGTTCAATTTGGTCGTCTGCTTCCCTCGTTTTGCCAATTTGAATCCTCCTCCCTGATTGAAATCGTTATCTATATCAAATATTTTTTTATTTTCATAATTTTGATATTCATCTACATTTTTCCTTCTTTTTGCTCTCACCCAAAGCTAGTTATTTTGAGGTTATCGAGTTGATTTAATTTTTCTATTTGAATTTGCATTTCTGTAAAGTATCGTGGATCTAATGATCGTCGCCGATACGGTTTCCACATATTACTTAAATTAATTAAGTAGTACTAGTTTTATTGATTCCATTTTTAATCCTGTTTTGTTTAACTTCATTATGAAATTTCGATAAATTGGTTTAGGTTTGAACTATTGCAACTCTTTATAATTTATTATCGTCTTATTACTTTCCATTAGTCGAAAACTTTTTTTATTCCCATATGTGCAAAAATAGTACGTCTTGGTAAAATTCCAGTTTAATTGTTTCTCAAGATTTTTTATTCACCAGGTTTTGACTTTTAGTCTAAATGGGCATTGTCATTGCATAACTGGTTACAGAGCAATGCTATGCCAGTCCCTCTCGTCAAATTGATAATGACCTTGGTGTCATCGGATCCACTTCGTTGCTACTTATATCTTTTTAGTAGCTCTAGTTTCTTTTATTAACCTGTATAAGGATGTTGTAACTTCGCTAACAATTTGACCTTGTCCTTGTTTATTCCTTTGTAACCAAGTCAGTCAATTTTGTTAGTCCTGTACCACTGACGCACTATTTAGGTGCCACATTATGATTCTTCTTATTTTAGTCTGGCGTGAATGCAGTCTCCTGGGCACCTGCTATCAACGCGGATTTTATCTTGAATCCCTCACTTAGTGAAACAGCCTCCGGTCTCGTAAAGCGTCTTGTTTCCGGTGGATGTGATTCCCTTATCAAAATTTGGCGGTTAGTCGAGTGATCAATACATTTGACTTTCATGATCTTAGTGGTATGATCTAATCTACGTCTGCTGGTTTTTGCTGAGAATTCACGTTTCTTCTTATTTAGACACTATGCGCGTCTCCAGTCTCCCTACCCTTTTCTGCACCAAAGTCGATCTTTGGCTTTCCGCGCCTTATTATGGTTTATCAGGGTTCTACGAGCCACTGCATTAAACCGACTCATTTCTGCTTATCAGTAGTATTTACACTGTCTTATCTTTTTTTCTTTGGGCGCTCAAGTTTTGCAGTTTTTTTGCAAATCCCGTCTTTAACAGTGGTATTTATGGCCGTATAGATGCCTGCCTATAGTTAGATCTTGGCATACTGCAGTCGTTTTTTTTGGTGTGTAATTCTTCACTCTCTGGGTCAAAATTGAATTGCACTCTTTGGTGACCTAGTGTGTTCATTTGTGTTCTACGAGGTGTTATAATAATCCAACTGGTATTCTCATTTCCCTTTTAGTCGTATTTGTGCAGTTTTTGATTAGAGATCACTTCTCTCAGCTGGGCCTTTCCAGAGTTCAAAATTAAGTGGACACTTCAATTTACTCATGATACATCTATCCATTTCACGGTTATTCTATTCGGCTGAGTCACTGTTCCTCACCCCTTGATTAGCCGCCATATTCTCCCAAGATCAAAGCTAAGTATCAGCAAATGTTCAAGTGTGAGATTATTCAACCCTTGTAACACCATTCTATTCATAATTGTCGTGTATTTCTCCACTGACCTCTTGCTTTGTGGCTGTTTCTTGCCATATTTTTAATGTGCCCCCCTTCAATTTAACCACTTCTTGTATCCCAACTTCCGATCATCGTCGTTTTCCAAGTAGATTCAATTAGTGGAAATTGATGGCATACTTCTTTACTCATACTCCATTGTTAGTGTCTCAATATGCGCTTTAAAGGCAAATTAATTGCATCCTTTTTAGGGAGGATGCACACAGTGGGAATTGGGTTAAGGAATGCCAACCTGAAGGAGGCCATACAGATTGGATTCGCGATGTTGCCTGGTGTCCGTCTTTATCCCTAGCACGTCAGCAAATCGCCTCCTGTGGTCAAGATGGTCGTGTCATCGTTTGGCAGATTCTGCGACAGCCTCCGCATCCATATCAACAGGCTGTTGAGGGAGGAATTCCTGCAACTGGCCTCCTCATGGATGGTTCCGGCGCTTCAAGCGAAATCTGGAAACCTGTTGTCCTTGCAGCGTACCCAGATGTCGTGTGGCATGTCTCCTGGTCTCTTACTGGCAACATCCTGGCTGTGTCTGGAGGTGATAACAAGGTTCGTTGAAGCAAGAGTGTTGACGAGTGATATGAGTCGATGGCGTTAGGGCAAATATTTGCAAGTTTTGGAATTCATTAGTCCGTATCTATTGATTTGAAGTATCGCACGACGGCACCGAAATTTTAGAGATTGGTTAAATTTCGGTTCTCTAATTCATCACCTTCCAATCACTCTGAGTTTTGTCAGCTTTGAAGGGACCAAATTCGTGATTCATATTACAACGACCAAGTAGATGACTGAATAGTGAGACTATTCCTCTTCTACAAAATTATACCTATATCACACTTGCATCTGCCCAATATGCAGGTATCTTTAAGGTTGCTTTATTCTTTTCAAGATCTAACACGATTTTCTAAAATTTTATAAATTCACAGCATTCGAAGTAGTTAGTATTGGGGACCATGCCTCAAGTTCATCTAACTTTTAGCCTCTGGTAGGTATCCACTGGTAGCTTAACATCCTGGTTTCTAACTGACACCATTTTCTGGTTTGATTGAATCTTTTGAAGATATCCAATGCGTCTATTAATCGGCCTTTGTCTGCTCATTTAAGATGTTCCTTTAACAAATTCCTTAGACTGGAATGTGTGTAGCACATCATGACGTCTTGTTATAGATTGATGATGATGGTGGTGTAGTGGCACTTTGTGCGTGTATTCCTCTTTGATGTGCCGTCACCGCTTTTATATAAGTGAATGCACTATCTCTTATCTAGGGGCGGGACAGTAGGGCAATCTTAATGACCCATTAGGGAAATTCGTCATCCACTCCTCGTGTGACTGATGAAATGTCCCAAGTTGTCTAGACTCATCAGTTGGTTGTCGCCTGCCGGCATGCCTTTAAACGAGTCTCTTTCTTTTTGGTGGTCTTAACAAGCCTATCGTGACTTGAGAAGATTATCATCTAAGTTAACATTTCGAAACAACATTTTAATCGTGAAATAGTTGTGATTTCATCCCTTTAAAAGAAATCCTATAATGCTGCCTGCACGTTCTGTCACCTTTACCACGTTAAATATTCAATTTTCCACGGTGTCTTTTTTTCTACCTGGATTCCTCATTACGTTTTCACATTTATCGCCATCTCGTCTAGCGTTTTTGCCTTAACGTTTTTTTGCACCTTACAGACGAGATTTAATTATACACGTGTGTTTAACATGGCGCTTTGGAATTGTTTTTTTTTCTTTTACGCTTTCACCTTCACAAATCGGCGTATAATTTTGCCAACTAATTATCGATTAGTTTATTTTCAGTGGTTCAGTTAGTTGACTATTAAAGTGTGCTCGCGCTGCCCCAAGTTTATTCTCGATTGATTTGCGCTTTCGAGGCCGCGTAAGCTTGCAGCAAAAAGTACAAATTGAGTTATTGATTTCCGATTTTCGGCTTTGAGTGCATTGATAACCAAGTGAGCTATTAAGAGCATTCAACGTAAAGTAGTGGAAGTAATCCGTTTTGCGTGGCCTATTACATATCGATTTTTCTTCAGCTGGAGTTATTCCACCCATTGCTTTGTGTCATTGCTTTTGCTTTGCAAATGAGATTTAATCGTGTACTCGTTTTTTTAAAAAAAAGTAGAGAAATTTAAATTCACAGCCGATTTTTTTGCGCTGGCAATCCAATTGACTTCTTGGTGTGTCAAATTACAGATTTTGTTATCGATTACTTTATGCTAATTCAATTGTGTGTTGGCTGAAAGTGTGGAAATTTAATTACTGATTTCATGGTGAGAGACTTTGTTGTCGAAATACTCACAATTGTAATTAAAATTTTTATTCCCCCACACTTTCTCACTTTAACGAATACACCCTGGGGGGCATATCCTCACCAAATTGGTGACATCTCTCCCCTTATTTTATGAAATATGCAAGAACCTGATGAATGGTTTTGGCGCAGCTGATATGTGCCCTAATCAGTTAGGTTAGTCAAGCCCCTACTGGAGCTTTTTCTGCATCAACCGTTTAGTGACAGCTTCTTGCTACTTCTACTGGGGGATCGGCAGCAAGGTCGTGTCGAATTTCAACTCCGGAGAGAAAGAGATTGAAGGTCGTTTCACCTTTTTGTAAAAATTTGTACTTCATTTTTCCTCCCTCCAAGGTGTCTTATTCGACTACTGACGTTACTAATTCACTACTTTTTGCCTTGACATCAGTGTGGACTGTCGGTCTTGTATTTTTTACTCACGTAGCTGCCTGCCTCATACTCATCATTTCATCTTTTTGTTGGGCTCTGACTTCTTTTACTTAACTTGGAAGGTTTCTAACCCGAGCTGGCCTGGATTTACTTGATGTCGTTTATTACCAAAGAATAGGTAAGAAGTGGTCTCTTGGGCACTTTGAAAAGAAAATGTGGAATTAAGAAATAGCGTTATTCATGACAAATTA
This sequence comes from Rodentolepis nana, assembly GCA_900617975.1. Lineage (NCBI taxonomy): Eukaryota > Metazoa > Platyhelminthes > Cestoda > Cyclophyllidea > Hymenolepididae > Rodentolepis > Rodentolepis nana. The sequence continues at coordinate 34,342 of UZAE01012365.1, forward strand.
ACCGTTATTCCCATAAGCACAAATCAACTATTTGAGGCACTAGAGCCCAAATGTCCATTAATCAGGTCTTGATCTCGTTAATGCTGACCATTTCATCACATGACGAAGATGTTTAACTCCCCTTGCCTATCCCATGTGGCCAAAATCTGGTTCGATCTTTCCTGTCGCGACACCGATGTTCTCATCTCTGGTTATTTTCTTTGTTTAACACACAATGCCTATCTTGTGCACGCACTTTCATCTATTTCATAGTAAGTTTTGAAAATCGGAATCGCAATTTTGAATCTATTCTAGTTCTTAACATAACCCAACCTCATCAAATTTCACTTTACTCGATTAGGTTATGAAACTTGGTAAACGTTTCAAATTCTCACCTTCTCATTTTCGTTTTATTACTCTCTGAGGTTAGGCCAAGAGGGCTAGTGGATTTATTCTCATGCTTAGGTTGATGCTGGCTTAGAGGGGGGGGGGGGTCTAGGTTAAGTCCAGGGCTTCCAGCCCACTGATTTTAAGAGAAAATTACTTCTAACCCCTGGATAGTGTGCCAACACTGTTCTTCAGGCATTATCTTGTGGCGTCTCCAAACCTGGTGATTGGCTCAAATTAAATGTCATCTCGTTTTTCGCTGTCCCAATTTTTGTGACACAGCTATTATGTGGGTTATCATTGCTCTTGACAAATAGAGAAAAAAAATGTGGATGACAAACTCATTGGGTGGTCTTCAACTTAGTGGCTGGATGAGATCTGATGATGGCCTGAACTTATGCTCAGCCCCGGATTCTACCTACCTGCTCGCTTATATCGGTGGTTCTCTTGCGCGCCTCCCAACTGTTCATTGGTTCTCCCAATGTCACAACTGTGTCCTTGATGGGGCTCATGAAACCGCATAGTCGTAAGAAGAAAGAGTTCATTGAATGTCCCGTTTTCTGCCTCCAGTCATTTTCAACAAATGTTGGGCGTGTCATATAGGCATTAAATGATTTATACTAGTTAAAAAAACTCACAAAGGATTCGAGGAGAATAAACACCCTTGACATGTTTCATTCTGTTTTGTTTTTGATCGGTGGTTTTACCTCGCATTTGTATTTTTCTAGACACTTGATAGAAATAGAGGGAGAGTTGTTTTCGCGTAGTTTATGTTTTAAAAAGAGGTTTGTTTACATGTTGTTCTTGTTCGTATTCTGGCATGTCGAACGTCGTAAAGGTTTTAAATGTGCAATATTTACTTCATGGGGCCTACCGGTAGCTTTCAATTCAAACTATGCATCACAGAAATGTTTCTTTTCAGCATCCGGCTTTATTGTTTTAACTTTCTGGGTTTGCTTGCGGGGAAGATCTATTGAAATAATTTTTTTCAAAGTCCACAGCTCCATATACACACTGTTGTAGATTTATCGATTAGAAATTCTCATTCAATGCGTTAATTGGTATTGAGAACCCCTATGATCTGTAACTTTGAGGGGTGTGTTCATTGGTCTATGGATATTTGGCTCACTCCAGCTCCGACATTTTGCGATAATGTAACGTCAGTTTTATAGTTGTTAATAAGATAGAATGTGCCCAATCACACGAACGCTGTAAAGTCTTCAATATGTTTCTTTTCAATAAGAGGAGGTTGTATTAAACAAGGAATATTTAATTCACTCTTCTTGATATGCATCCTCTGTTGCGAGATTCTTTCACCAAGATCAACATTTTGATGAAGCCACAATATCATGTTATTGTCGTGTTTTATATTGCGTTTCATTTGATAGCAGTAAGCTAATTCAAACTTTCCTTTACTAAGGAAACACATTATGATTTCTAGTTACAGTACATAGAACTACAAATTCCGGTTGTTGAATTCGAACATAACCGCGTTTCTCAATTGTATATATTACTCAGTGGCACGTACCTAATCACTCAGAAAACATGAATGCTTTCTCTCAACCTTGGGATAATCGACCTTGAGGAAGTATCTACTTCATCTACAGCAGTTGTTTATCAATTCTCACCAAACTCTAGTTGCTATGGCCTTGAGTCACGTAGCCTCCTCTCTCTCCATTCCCTTTCATGAATTCAGTATTTTTTTCACCGGTGTTTCTCCTCCTCCTCCTCATTCGACAAATTAGATTACTAACTCCCTCGCTTTCGTTTTGTGTCTGACAAACTCGTTGTGGCCACTCACCGAACAAGAGTTAAAAAAGTCAGTTGAAGTGGGGAGGGGGTGTGTGTGTGCTGACACTGCTTTTCCAAGCGACGCAAGCACCGGCTGATGGCTTGTCTTTTTCTCACAATTCTTCTTTGCCCCCCCCCCCCCCCCCCCCCCCCCTCCTCCTCCTCTGACCTATGTACTTTTCCACGATGCACGCTTTTTTACTCATCTTTCAAGGTCTCTATCTCCTGATGACTCCTACTTCCGGTCCACTCTTTTTGTAGTCATCTTTCTTCTTGGCTTTCTCTTTCTGCTCTGCTACTGACCTTGTTCACGCCACCCGACGCACGATCTGGTTTTGGACATGCATTTTCGTGGATGCAGAAATGATTATATACTTGATTGCGTTTTACTTTAGCACGTGGGTGGGTGGGGGGGTGTGTATTCGGGCAGAAAGAGTGAAGAAAGGTAAACATCCATTGAAAGGTGTGTCACTGGCTTTCATTTGAAGGATAACTTTTTACCCCAGCACTACTGCTTGGATTGCAATAATTTCTACTAATAGCACTAAAGAATAGCGTGTCCTCTATTCAACGAATTTAAATGCTTAAGGAGCGAAGAGTAGTCTGTTTTCTTCAAATCTTACCAATCATTTTCGAAACGGCAATATATATTCTTAATCTCTATCATCGTTTTACAGGACATCCTATGTACAATCTAACTGTTATTGACATATAATCCTGCTTTAAAAGTATTCGTTTGGCAATTGTCTGGTGGACTGAAGGGAGTAGAATTTGTCGATAATTTCTGCTAATTTGCAGAATCTTTGCTCTATTTCCCAGGAATGTATCTTTGCTCTTCCAGGAGATATCCATTTGTGTTGGAACGATCCGGGAAAATTTTGCAGAAATTGGCGTACTTATCTGAGTCATTATTGTCCACTAATTTATTGTTAAGCTATGACCATAAGACGCGCCATCTCTTGCTAAAATTCTCAAAAGTATTTTAGTTTTTTTTTCATGTATTCCTAGAGGTAATTCGTTTCCTACCTAATTACATTTAATATTCGTCGTGTCAAATGGAGCGCTTTCACTTTTACAGCGAGACTTGTAATCTTGGCACATAATGTGATTAACCACATATCTTCTTTTAGATAGGTTGGAGCTAAGAATAAATCCAGGGCTTTTTAATTTAACCATTATGAAATTTTAGGGGAAAAAAGGCGACGCAATTTCTCCACTTTAGTGGATTATTGACATGCCGCGCGGAAATTTTCTTTTTTTAGAAATAAAATAAGAAAACAGAAAGCAACTACCCTAGATCATTAGAATAGGTATTGAAACGCTCTACCAGGAAAAAAGATGTTGTTTTGACGGGAATTAATCAGTACGATTGGCCTTCTAAATCAGCGGATACGACGTGATTAGTTTCGAATTCGTGTTCTCTGACTTGATATTGGCGTATACCACTTTACTTTTTATTTAATTTCTGCGTCTCAAATCGATAATATGTAATATTAATTCAACTTTAGTACTATTGATGCAAATCCAATTATTTGAACCATCACGATCGACTATGACAGTTTTGTTCACTTTTGTGTAGTTACTTAATAAGTAGCTCTTGTTATAAATTCTCTCATCGTGATGATTTATGCCATCTCCCTACCCACTGCTGGCTGCCACGAGGTGTTTGAGTCTTAACCTCACTCATTCACTTACTCATTTCTACGCACGTATCTAACTGTGTGTGTGTGTGTGAATTGACTCAACCACCACAGAGAAGTGTGTCACAAAATAAAAAGTACACAGTAGCTGCCATGCAGAGAGTAGTAGTAGTAGTTTTCTCTTACTCAAAATGACCTCCTGTGCAGAGTCTCTAGGTTGAGTTCTCTCTCGCTCTGCGACAACACACTACTAATAGCAGTAGCAACTTTCTTAAATGCAATTAGCACTTGGCACAACGCAAGGGTTTTCTTGTCTACTTGCTCTAATTCTTCACGAAGGAATGACTGGCACATGCATAACCTCCTCTTTTGTTGTGTCTTAATTTGATCATCAATTATGTGTGTGTGAGAGAGAGTAGAATTTCATTTACAATGCACTCTACTTTCGATATATATATATATATATATATCCTCGATGGAATTAAGGAAATTTTGTTTTTTTTGCGCTTTAGATGTCTTTTAATGGACCATTTCCCAGGGGCTTCTATTGGAATTTGAGGAGATAGGCTCCAAATGTTACTTATTCGGAGGTTGTTAGTAGCACTTTTCTTAAAATATGTGGTTTAACTGACACACTTTTGGCATCTGCAGGCTTGTTCTAATACAATTATCAGGATCAATGTTGGAGCAAACAGCCGGGGGTCTTGTTCTCTCTCTCTCTCTCTCTCTCTTTGTCTCAGATGCGTGCGAAGGCAAAATGTTGCGTGTAATTCAATTTACTTTTCCAATGTTTCTCCTCCCCACCCTCCCACCCCCGCCTTTCGGAATCAGCACTGTTCCATTTATTTTTTTGGTCTCTCGTATAGGTGGTTGATGTTTGTTATTGAGGTTTGGAGTGTATTCTGTATATTGACTTGCGTGGGGATGCTAGTACTATGCAATCTACTAAATGTGTGTTCTCTCTGGGATATTCCGAATTTTATATGTAATGCCAAATACAGTAACCTCTCTTCATCTCTTCGAGTAACCGTTTTCTTCATGTCGTTTCAGGTTACGCTCTGGAAGGAAAATCTCGAGGGCGTCTGGGTGACCTTGAGTGAGATTGCGCGTGGTCGTCAAAACACAACCGCCACAGCCGACTCTTCCGTTTCGCTGGGTGGAGGTGTAGGTAGCTATGGAGTACCACTAACAGCCCCCACTTCCGCGACAACTACACCTGCGACTATGGAACATTCTCAACCCCCAGTGACTTCAACTCGAGATTCGATGTTCAATCGGGCTTCCATGCAGCAATCGAATCCCGTCTATGACCATTCCGCTATGAACTCTAATGTCGTCTCCTTGGCCCCTTGAAAATGATCCCCGCCCTCTTGTCCTCTCTCCACCTTGTCTTTTTGCTTCCCCGTCTTCTATGTTTGTGTAATTCTCCTCGAAAATATAGTAAATCATTTTGTTGAGTTTGTCTTTTTGATTGCCATTATGATCCTTGAGATAATCGAAGCTACTTGATTCGTGTGAACTGTAGTTCGAGGGCGGTTGATTGGAAACTTGTATTGCCTGGTGGATGTTATTCACAGAGTCGTTTTCGAAATCGAATGAGTTCTAATGCACTTGAAAGCGCTTTAGTCGGAGGTTCCTGGAAATGAATGATTAAACGTATTTGATTATGAGTGAACAATTGATTCTGGATGCACTAATTTGTTCAATTTCTCCTGAAAAGTATGTCTCACTGGTGTAGTTGGAAAAGCATCCGCATAAAAAGAACAATAGACTGATTCAATAGTGGTTGAAACGGGGTAAATAGAATTAACGTGAGGAAGGCTATAAAGCTGAGATATCATAATTCAGGTGCCCATTTCCAACTCTTGCCTCGGATAGAGAGCGGCGTCTCGGGGCTTTCCTGTTGACAGACTCGAATTCTGTGACCTAGCATGGTTTGTCATTCCATTCACTGGGCATTATCATGAGCCGCACATAATTTTATTTCGGGAGTACTGAGTTTCCGTTTTCCCAGAAATTAGCTTAATCTTCCTAATTTGACTCCCGGTTGCAGTTGTGGGACGATTGATTTGACTCTTTGGTTGGTCAGATGATCTCAATAAATTGACATCATTTACAGATAAGACTAACAACGATGTTCGCTGCCAAAATGGAGAAAAATGGTAACGAAGGCCTTTAATGAACAAACACGCTACTCAGTAGACGCAAAATCACTACTGTCCTAGCTGAGTAGGACAGTAAATATAATTATCCGCGACGTTTAGTCAGTCTGTTTCATTATAGCAATAGTCGGCCCAGATAAAACGTTTTTTCCAAAAAACGCTCCGTTTGTCTTGCCTCCAGACTCCTATGATTTACTAAATATATGGGACAGAAAACAACCACAAAAATAGCACAAGGCCCAGGTGGATCAAGACTACTTACTTCCTTATTAAAATTCAAATAAAAGGAATTGCAATTTCTTGTCAATTTAATATTGCAGCTTAGTTACTTCTACTAGGCTACTAAAATTGAAATCTGCCTAAATGTTTAATTTATTTTTTACTTCAAAACAGTAAATTATCGGCATTATTGCTCAAAAATTAGTATTGACTTCACGGGTTAAAAATAAACGAACAAAGTTTGGGCCGCCAATTATTGGGTTGGCAACTAAGTCATTGCCGTTTTTGTTGACAGATTCACTCTATACTTTCTTTTGTTTTGTTAACGTGGCCAGAGCATCTAACCTATATTTTTTTCTTACTGTATGGGCTTCTAGGTTAATTAGTAAAAATTTTTTTGTTTAGTTCTTTAGTTTTGTTTTTATCCCAATTTAAAAATGAAAGAACAGGACGTGCACTTCCGACACATTTTATTGTATTACTTCCGAAAAGGCAAGAACGCATCGCAAGCACAAAAGAAGTTATGTGCCGTATATGGAGATGAAGCCTTAAAAGAAAGGCAGTGTCGAAATTGGTTTGAAAGATTTCGTTCCGGTGATTTTTCACTGAAAAATTCACAACGATCTGGCCGCCCAGTCGAAGTGGATGAAACCCATATCAAGGCCATTATCGATTCAAATCGTCACAGCACAACACGAGATATTGCAGAGAAGCTCAATGTGTCGCATACATGCATTGAAAAAATATTTTTAAAACCCTTGGTTATGTCAAGAAACTTGATTTATAGATCCCTCACCAGTTAAAGGAAATTCATTTGACGCAACGGATTAGCATCTGTGATTCGCCGCTACTGAAACGCAATGAGAATGATCCATTTCTGAAGAACCTAGTTACTTACTGGCGACGAAAAGTGGATAGTTTATAACAATGTTACTCGCAAGAGATCATGGGTGAAGCAAGATCAACCAACTCAAACAGTATCAAAAGCAGAGATTCACCTAAAAAAGACTATGCTGTCAGTCTGGTGGGATCACAAAGGAATTTTGTATTTTGAACTCATGCCGCAGAACCAAACGATAAATTCAAATGTGTATGTTGAAGAACTAGAAAAACTGAAGGATGCAATTGAAGATAAGTGGCCGGCATTATCAAATCGGAAGGGTGTTGTTTTCCATCATGATAACGCAAGGCCCCCCCACACATCTTTGGTTACTCGGCAAAAATTATTGGAACTGGGTTGGGATGTTTTATCACACCCACCATATAGCCCTGACCTTGCGCCCTCGGATTATTATTTGTTTCGTTCCATGCAAAACTCTTTAAGTGGTAAAATTTTTAACGCGGATGATGTCGGATCACACCTAATTCAGTTTTTTAATAGCAAAGACCAGACATTTTACGAACGGGGAATTTTTACTCTGCCAGAACGATGGAAAAAGGTCATCGACAAGAACGGCCAATATCTAATTGAATAAAGTTATATTTTTAAACAAAAATTCCGAATTTGCCTTCTTATTTGAAATCGGCAATGACTTAGTTGCCAACCTAATAGAATTGGGGTTGGGGAAAAATCGATACCAAATGACTCGGGCGTCAGGTGTTTAAAGCGAAGACTTAAACAGCTGCATTAACGATAACAATGTGCTTAAGAGCCTATTCAGGAGATAGGTTTCCAAGCTCAAAAACCCTCCAGATGCGAAAAACGAAGGTGTAGAAATACAAGAGCCAAATAGCACTCTGTCACTGCAAGAACTCCTCCTAGGAATTTATTTATTTCAAATGGCAGGCGTTTTGATAGTTATCATTAGCCATTTAGCAGACTTCGGGCTTCACAGTGGGGAGGAAAATCATAGTGAGAAAATTCGAGAGGAGGAAAGAAGAGTGATTCACAGATGTAAAGAGATAGATGGCCACAAATGCAGAGAAAAGGTAAGATGAGTACTGTTGAAGTGGTCGAATTTAACATACAGTGGGGTCATGGTAGTTTGAAGCCAGAAGTCAACTGCCAGTTAATAGATTTTTTTACCGTAGGAGTATGCGTTGCCTAGGTTGCACCACGTGGAGGTAAGTCTATCGCACACCCCCTTCCTAGGAATTTACTACTTTGCAGAAATGATGTGCATAATGAGTTGAATTACTGAAAATCGTCATATTTGTTCGAAAACGCGGAGTATTGCAACGAGGGTGATACTTTTTTGGCTCAAAGTATTCTATTTGGAATGCTTTTAACTAATTTGTCAGCTGTCCAAAATGAAATGCGAAAGTAACTGAACGGCTCTCCCTAATTAGTGCCTCGATTTGACCAATGCCAATATCTAGCTCCATGGGCTATCGAGGCGACGTTTTTGAACATGTGATTAAAACAGGGCACGAACAATATCAGATTTAAAAAGGGTGGGGACAAATCGGATTTCAGGTTAAGAGGTGCCTACAGGTTTAATGGTGAATTATAAACGCGAATTAAGTCCATTTTTTTGCAATATTTAAGATGTATGGGTTAATACCCATTCGACAGGAGAATGTTAATTACCTTGTTTTAAAAGGATAAGAAACTGTTTAAGCCTAACCATCGATTTGGTCAATTAGTCAGTTATCCTCCAAAAGCACCAAATTTGCCAAAAAAGGAAGCAGAATATATAATGTCCAGCTCAATCATTAAACCATTTAAATTTGAGTACACAAATTCAATAGTTAATTCGTTACTATACGCTCCCTTTAAATTACTTTGAACTGTGTTATGGTGATAGTGTAATGCTCTTAAAGGAATGCCAGAATTTCTTGTTTAAAAGTGTTTCTTTTTTTGGTACGTCTTAACCATATTTTGCTCTTTATCACGATTTGCCTGTTTGGCCTTCGTTATGTCTTCTTGTGATCATTGAATTATGTCGATTAGCAGGCCAATTGTGGAAAACTTTCGTATGGCACCTCCTTTGTGAATGCCTAAAAGCAATCCCCAAATTCTTTTGCATGCCATTTATCTCTGATTCAGTCCAACACGCGCGCACATGCGCGCACACACGCACCCATATGCCACCAAACCACCCAAAATTCGAAATCATTTTAGGAGGGAATTTCACAAATCCACCTCACTTTCAATAGGTGCTCTGACCCAGAATGACTCCCAATTTGGGCCAAGTTGTCACAAAGCCCTTACCACAGTGCCCTGACACATGGACCGCAAAATCATATCGTCCCCCAAAAAGTGTTGCATACAAATGAACGCCCAATCGGTAGAAGAAATGTGGACTAATAATATTAATTCCCCACCCCAAAGGTACATACAACTAAAGAATATTAATGCTGTCGATTTACAAGCACTGTTTGAGGAGATTTACAATGGAAAACGTTTTAGATCAACTTGTCCATTATCTCCGTGAATGCAATCTTGCCAAAAGGTTAAAAAGGTTGACATTGAAATTAGTTTCTCCATAAACTGTTTCGCTGTAAACTCTTTCCCACTCAAATCAGATCACAATTCTTCCCTTGCCGTCCAACACCATAAGACAGTCATTCTTTTCAAAGCCACTTTTAATAAAATTTCTTTCATATATTGCTAATTTATATTCTGTGTCTGGGGTATGAAATAGACTTACCTCCACGTGGTGCATCCTCAGCAACATATATTCATTCGACAAAAAAGTCTATAAACCGGCAGTTGACTTCTGAATTCAAACTACCATGACCCCACTGTATGTCATATTCAATCCCTTCCACAGTACTCGTCTTAACTTTACGCTGCCTTTGTGTCTGCCTGTCTCTTTTACATTCTTAACCCACTCTTCTGTTCCCCCCTCCCCCCCCCCTCCTCGACTGTTTTTCCACTTTGTCTGTTCCTCCCCTCCATGAAGTCCTAAGTCAACTAAAGTGCTTATGATAACCATCAAGACGCCTACCATTTGATATAAATAAACATTCTGTGCCTGAATTTTCATAAGACCCATTGCTACCTCTATTGAAACAACAGCTCTCGTAGTAAAAGATATGTCC
>UZAE01012366.1:0-18958 GCA_900617975.1 Rodentolepis nana
TATTCATTACTGGCTAGGACATGCTCTCAAGTATTTGTTGATAGAGCGTATTTTAAAGAATTTCAACAAATGGTATATCTTTCTTAAAAGAAAAGGTAATTACTTTTGCCTTTTGCCTTGAGCTTAACGGTTAAGTAACAACGCTTCCGTTAAAGCAATGATATGCAATCCCAATTCCTGAGCTCGTTTGTGCACTGGCTGGAGCGGATTGCTACTTTATTAAAGCCTGACTGACTCAGAAATCTCTATGGCAGATTCTCCTACATCTAGCTAGACTCTCAGAACCAGCTAAGCTATAGCCCAGCTATAAAGGAAACAGACGTATGGCAATCTCAATTCCTGAGCTCGTTTATGCACTGGCTATTCCCACTCCTTTGAATATCACCACAAAAAGCATATAATTCTATATAATCTTATACATTTAGAATATGAGAGAGGAGCGCTAATGACATTATTCAGTAAATGATAAATATTATAGTTCGTTTAAAATTCATATCTTTTTACCGACTAGCACGTCAACCCACTTCATTACACATGGCCTCTAGTTCATTCCATTTCCTTGAATCTCATTGCTTATGCAAGCCATTTTTCACATTTTAAATTTATTGCAAACCTGGAAAATTTGGTTTTCATCTTGAATGGTAACAATTAGATTGTTTCATCCTTTTCCTTTATGAAAGAGGTGAGAAGGCACACCTCTAACAGCATAAAATGTTATAAGGAAGTAAATAACGCACCCATTCTAACATTCCACTTCTTATTTATAAGAGTATAAAAGAGGATGCACTTTAGAAGAGTAAGCCTGTTGGCCAGATATAGGATAAGTGAACTAGAACAAGATAGTGTACTTTCGTGAGGTAATAAAAAACGTCGATGTTCGCAAAGGCTGTTGTGCATACGATGCAAAATAAGCGCTACTTTTCACGACACTTTGCTTGTTTTCCCTGAATTGATTTCGAATTCCCTTTGTGTTACAAAGTAACTTAAAAGCAAAGAATAGCCAGTTCTTACAGTTCTTGTCGAGTTATCAAGAAAAATAAAGTATTAGAAATTTTTTGTGTTTTTGGTTAGGTAAGTGCGTGCACAGGTTTCAGCACGATCCAATTATGGGTGCCTTTTCAGTTTCCCAATTAAAAATAACTCTTAATCAAAACTGTTGTGAAGTTAAACGTAATATTTTCTTTATAATGCCATTTCTTTCTTTTCCGGTTCCCCAGATTTGTCAATCGATGTAGTTTGAGTAATCTGGTCGACTTTATTGCTTCTGGTATGAAATATGCAAACAAAGATATTAGTCGCAAGAAGATCTATGCAAGTCATAGAATATATTTTGCAAAAAAATGATAAATTTTGAGACAAATATTGAGCTAGATAATTAGTAAAATTTCAGCTGAAATCATTAGATTTCCATGAGGATTCATCTGGTAATATTTCCCAAATGCTCGAAGAGACAAAAGCATGATTTAATTCCTGCTGTAACTTTAATTTGTATTCAATGGAAAATGAAACCCTAAATTGACAGGTTTTAGCTGAATAAGCCTTTTCGAAACATTAGAATTTGCTGTAAGTCACCTGATAGTGTGATAAGAAATTCAATATGAAAGCAGCTAAGATAACAGTACTCATTTACAATTCGGCCCTGCTTTTGATTTTTTCAAAAATGTAGGTTAGAGGTTATGGAAAGTGAACCCCGAGGCAAGAGAGAAAGAGTTGTATGCCTTTGTACATAAGGAAGGTAACAGATTGTGTAAATACAGATGTTTATGATTCATTTAGTTCGGGGTGTGCGATAGACTTACCTCCACGTGGTGCACCCTAGGAAACGTATACGTATACACCAAAAAAGTCTATTAACCGGCAGTTGACCTCAAACTACCATGACCCCGCTGCATGCCATATTTGATTACTTCCACATTACTCGCCTCACCTTTTTTGTACCATTGTGTCTGTATCTTTTTCACCTTTGAAACAATCTTCTTTTCCACCCCCTCCCCTCTCGACTTTTTTCACTCTGATGTTCCTTCCCCTCTGTGGAGCCTGAAGTCCACTAAAGGGCTAATGATAACAATCAAAACGCCTGCCATTTGATATAAATAAGATTCATTTAGTTCCAGTAGGGTCATTTTTCGGCTGATCACAATTGTTTACGTTTATTCATCATGAGGGAAATTTTAATTCAGGGAGATTGGTCATTCCGATCTTTACAGGTTTGTGGTGTAATTCAGAAGATGAAACAGAAGTTAGAACCATTGAATTAAATGGAATCCCAAAATCGCCCCAGTGAAGTAATAGAAGAAGGACACTTACAGCATTTCAATCAGATTTATAATAAAGTTTTGATAACTGAGAAAGCAATTCTTCAATGACTTGATACCCTCTGCGTGTTAATATGCTTTGACATGTGCTTGTACCATCAAAAGTCTCTTTGAAAGACCAATACATTATTGTTATATAGCTTGAATTGACATTGTCACCTAACCATTCTCGTTTGTTGAACTGCAGACTATAAGGTAGTTTCACAGATAACCACATGAATCCGAATCTATACACCAATGATAGTAAGCTAGTTCAAGACAACCCGACGTGAAAAATGACTGATGACTGATAATATTACGATCTAAAAAATTACAGTAAAAATCCATTTAATATAATCTAATAATATATTAGTATCTGTGGATCATTCTGCTTAAATCAAGTCTTAGAAATAAAATTTCACATTTCACTTTAATCAAATAGAGTTAATAACTTAACGTGGTGTTCCGTGACAAAGCCTAATAAAACTTTGATGTTGCTCAAATTCTAGTAATTAATTCTGGTGAATTCCATTATGTAATGGCATTAGATTAATTGAAATAAAACAATCTTAATAAAAACAAATAAAACAGAAACCAGGCACCAGGTGGTATATAAATAGAATAAGAAGGGAAGCGGTGTAAACGACAAACACGAGCTCTGTCATCATATGAAAAGCAAATGCATGCCTTAAAATAATGTTTCATTTAACGACTTCAAGAAAAGGACATTTAGAAAAGAGATTGCTATAAAAAGTCGTTAAATCGTTAAATATATGTTGTTAAAATGAAGCATAATATTGGAAAAGTTGGCGTATTCATAGTTGTTGGAAATCGGTTTAACAGATTGTGTTTTAACTAATTATAATTTTTCCTTCGCAACTATTTGGATACAGGGCAAGATAATGGCACGAAATTTTAATTTTAAGGAAGTAGAAACCACAGTACAAACGGTGTCTGTGATGTTGCAAAGGAAGATTTGGAACAAGTGTCTTGCTCAAGGAAAAGCAAATCATAGATAACGCCGAAGTCTGATGAAATTATTTATATCAAATGGCAGGCGTTTTGATAGTTATCATTAGCCCTGGAGCTGACTTCGCGGCTTCACAGAGAGGAGAAGGAACATCAAAGTGACAAAAAGTCGAGATGGGGGAACAGAAGAGTGATTCACAGATGCAAAAAAGACAGACAGATACAAAGGCATGAAAAGGTAAGATGAGTACTTTGGAAGGGGTCGAATATGACAAATAGTCGGGCCATGGTAGTTTGAAGTCAGAAGTCAACTGTCGATCAATAGACTTTTTGCCGTATAAGTATGCGTTGTCCAGGGTGCACNATTGGCAAACCATTATGTTGTGAAGCATATCATTTGATTCATATTTTAACAGCGTGTACGTTATATTAAAAAAAAGTGGATTGATAGTTAGGCTTGATAGAGGGTTTAAACAATTCATATATGCAGCCTATACATGAAAAATTATTGGTTTGAAGCTAATGGATTTTTAATTGTGCCACGTGGCAGACATTTCACATTCTAAATGGAGTTTTAATGCTGCTCCCGTGTCGTCATCACAAAATTGATGATCGAATGCACTGCTCTAGCAATTCTCATATTGACGACGGACTTTTCCTGAAGTTCAAAAGAGACTTGAAAGAAAATGTAAAATTGGTTGATTTAACGAATTCAGATGAAATTTGAATACGTATAAGCAATAGAATTATATGCAAACTCAGAGGTTTTGGAAAATCAAAATTATAAACCTTCTTTCGGGGACCCCAATGCAAGCTACTCCGTTGTGCGCTTTCAACAGTGACCTTCCCAGTTTTATTTCTGCATATCCAAATTAGCTCAGCGATTTCTGATACATGCATTTGTTGAATGGGGTGTAGCTGAATGGAAGTAATTCTGCTGGCTTGGAACCAAAATCACAACTTGGATATATTTGTTGAAGACGACTGAATTGACTGACAGTGAGTGCAAATGGATTACTGATGAAAAACTACTATCTTGAAAGTTGAGAGAGGAATTGAAATTGCATGAATTGGTAAGTAGATTGTGAGGTAAGTGTATACAAATGGTCATATATTCTGCTCTTCTCTCTCACGTCCCCTTCTGAAAAACACGAAAGGAATCGTGGAAGAGATCTTGCACACTTCATTTTATTGGATCATGTGCTTAACAGGTGATGAAAATCGTAATATGGACTGCTTTATTTTCTTCATTAACACTATTGTTGGTATTTTTTGTTTATAAACACAAACTGCAATTTAATATAATTTATATTTTAAAAATTTACGTCAAATTGAACGTCTTTTCAATTTTGGTAATGAAAATTTAAATGGGCAATTTATTTCCAACTTTGCCATATTCATTGGGAATTCCATTGAAAAATTCCAATGGCAACTAAAGTAAATAGAGTTATTTTTCAGTGAATTGTGAAAAAGGGTGCCACGAGGAATAGCTCATTTTGTTTAAACTAAAAGAACTTGCTTGAGAATAAATACCCAATCGAGCAACCTGAAGGGTATAGCAAAATAATAGGAAATGAAACATGGCATTATATAAAGGCAGAAAATAAAGACAAGTTGCTACAATTGAGCATATTTGCTAATTTTTTTCGAACTTGAAGACTTTAACTAAATTAGGACTTGTGAGTAAACCAACTAAAATTATACCATTCTGTGCGAAATGCCACTAAGTTTTCAAACCCGCAAAATTGCTCAATTTTGAATGCGGACATACCAAAGCTTGTTGTGCTAATTTGTTCATGAACTGGAAGAGTAAAAATATTAAGAGTTATAAAATTATTCATATGTACTTTGATTTTGTTAAATTGAATTGCCATTACATGTTGTCGATGCCGTGTTATACTCTGAAAAGTAACAGATTTAGGCATTTCAATTACGAGAACGCTTAAGTTCCAACAATGTCAATTATATACTAAAAACTAAATGCTTGGCACTTATTCCAACAAACACTTTCCTCTTACAATCTCTACAAATTGTACTTTGTGAATTTTGTTTGATACACTTCAATACAAAGAACAATCTTCAATTGTGAGCTTTAAATAACCTTTTTTGAGAGTAAGCAAAAGAAGGTAACACGATAATTGACTCTCTTCCATTGAGTTGAAATGACTAACAATAAAAAGTTCTTTGCAATGCTATGTCCGCATGGGCTACTGTTTCCCCATGAACCGACTGCTTCGAAGTTGACACCACTTTACGCTTTAATCGTATCACTAATAATCAGTTCCCTTCAGCATTATCAAAATTTCATTTTGAGAAACCCTCTCCCCTTACATATTTCTTAAGAATAATTTGTGACTGATAAATGCCTTCAAAATTGAAGGTAAGACATGAGAACGTTTCCAGAATTAACATTGAATTAGCAAATTCAATAATATTAAAACCTAAATTGTGCTATTTGCTTAAATGTTGATATTTGGAATTTACCATATAGTTACTTAGCATAAATATGTACCCTTCTAAGTATATAACGCAACTATTGATTTTAACTGGATTTTTAAGCTGTACAAAAAAACTCTTAATCATAAGCCACAATTGATTCACATTGATATCCTACTAATGTTTAGTGATCAGTAAATAACACTAACATATTAGATTATTTATACAAATTCCTCATAACATCACACTGAAAAAACATATGTACTTTCTGTAGTACATTTTGTAAAACGATAGGTTCTTACCCGCAACTTATTTTAAAGGAAAAATGCAACTTGGGTTTAAAGTAAGAATTGTTAAAGATGTTTTACCTACAAGTATATGAAGAGTTTAACAGCTACCAAGAGTTTACTTAGCGCGAATGCAACTTTTAAATTCCAAATTAATTTTTTAAATGTCAACAAAATCTCCCAATTCACATTAAATCTTGGCAAAATTGGCAAAATTTATGAATGGCATTTTCCACTCTATGATATTATATTATATTAAGGCAGATAATTTCCGTTACCCTTTGCAGTCATTTGAAGGTCTTAGAAACTTGTGAACGCTTGGGTTTAAATTTACAATAAACGATTCTACTGCTTTCATCTAGAAATGATTCTGTACCTCAACTTCTCAGATACGGGGTGTGCGATAGACTTACCTCCACGTGGTGCACCCTGGGCAACGTATACTCATACGACAAAAAAGTCTATAAACCGGCAGTTGACTTCAAACTACCATGACCCCACTGTATGGCATTTTCGACCACTTCCACAGTACTCATCTAGCCTTTTCTCTGCATTTTCAACCTTTGTCTTTGAAACACTCTTCAGTACCCCTCCTCTCGACTTTTTTTCACTTTCACGTTCCTTTCCCTCTTTGTGAAGCCTGAAGTCAACTAAAAGGCTAATGATAACCATCAAAACGCCTGCCATTTGATATAAATAAATAAATACTTCGCAGANCCATTAGGTATAATGAAAAGTGCCTCTATTTGATGCCATTTTTGAAAATTTATACCCTTCTATAATTGGTTGCCTGTAAATATGGAAGTTCGAATAAATTAGATATTTTGAAGTCTATTTTACAAATTATCGATTAATAATTTTTGATATCATACACAGTGTGTAAAGTATCTGCGAAGTATTTATTTATTTATATCAAATGGCAGGCGTTTTGATAGTTATCATTAGCCCTGGAGCTGACTTCGCGGCTTCACAGAGAGGAGAAGGAACATCAAAGTGACAAAAAGTCGAGATGGGGGAACAGAAGAGTGATTCACAGATGCAAAAAAGACAGACAGATACAAAGGCATGAAAAGGTAAGATGAGTACTTTGGAAGGGGTCGAATATGACAAATAGTCGGGCCATGGTAGCAGAAGTCAACTGTCGATCAATAGACTTTTTGCCGTATAAGTATGCGTTGTCCAGGGTGCACCACGTGGAGGTAAGTCTATTGCGCACCCCACTTTCTGATGAAATTTCAGATTTGTTAAGTCTCGGATCACTTCATTCCACACTAGATAATTAAAATTTGATTAAATGTGAAATTTCTGTGTGAGTCATTTACTCCAGTTCAGGTTGCAAAATACGTTTACTGAAGTTTTCAGTTTTTGAATAAAAGTTAATAAATTCTCCACGTTTCTAATCTCTTATTTTTTTTAAAAGATTTCTTCCCATACATCAGTTGCTAGCTATTTTACCATACTAGAAATTGAAATCAATAAACTCAACGCTAGAGATTAGTGACAAACGATGGATGTTCTCAAGCAATTTACTGTAATGATGGTTTAAAATCGAATTGATTGACTTAATGAAAACATTTTTATGCTCAAAAAATAGAGCATTCTAAAATTTGATAGAGAGTTTGAATCATGAATTTCCAAATGGATTAAAACATCATTAAATTAATGCTGACAGCTCTCTGATGCATTACGGAAGGTGTGTAAGGGATATGCCAGCAACTATTTCAATTTTATAGGCTCTGATGGGAGTGGGAAAGTTAATTCATTTTCACTTCATATCTATGACTATTTCGGCACGAAAACTGCGAATAATTTAAAATAGTTTTAATATGCGAATGGTCATTTATATTTTATGCTATCCTGTGGATTAAACTATTCTTTTTTAGATGATTTCAGTTGTTTCTTAAGCATATAATGCATATTTCATTATTTTAGAAAGCATATTAGATTTCACATCAAATTTTACCAAAATTTATAATTGGCATTGAAAATAAGAAAAAAATCCTGTTCAAGAAGACTTGCTTGTAAAGGTTTGAAAGTGTGCATATTTAAGTAAGAAAAAGAATCGCATATTCGTTTCAGTTCAGGAAAATGGAAATGAATTTTGATTCGCCATTTTTAACCTTTATAATTATGAAGGTTTATCTAAACTTGATGACTCAGTGATAGACCTCTAATTTCGAGCCCACAGAATAATCTCAGTGCCATTCCTCAACTAATGCAAATTGGAAAAAATATATCCATGCTTCATGAAGGTGTGATTGCTTGAAACATTAAGAGCCTCTTTGACTATTTTCGCGATATGGACTCTAATTAATACGGCTTCCACCTCAACCTATATTTGCTTAAACTATATTATGCAATATGGGGTGTGCAATAGACTTACCTCCCTATGATGCACCCTGGATAACGTATACTCATACGGCAAAAAGTCTATTAACCGGTAATTGACTTAACTTCAAACTACCATGGCCCGACTGCTTGTCATATTCGACCCCTTCCAAAGTACTCATCTTACCTTTTTCTCTACCTTTGTGTCTGTCTGCCTCTTTTACATCTGTGAATCGCTCTTCTGTACCCCACCTCCCGACTTTCTTCTACTTTGATGAACCTTCCCTCTGTGAAGCCTGAAGTCAGCTAAATGGCTAATGATATCTATCAAAACGCCTGCCATTTGAAATAAATAAATATTATACAATATCCTAAGAAAATATTCTTTTGGTTTTACAACAAAAAGGGAAGAGCCATTCAGATAAAATTAATACTAAATTCCATTTATTTATACTCATCTGCAAATGGTGCCGAATTCAAGGTGGACGTCTGCTAACTTCTGGGTCGCTAGCTCGAAATCACGATTGGCATACTATAAATTGGAGGATTGAAGTCGTTGTCTAATTAGATATGAAGTTCATTGTCTTGAAAATGTTCGAAATTATATCGCTGTAAATAATTGGAATTGACCTGAGCTTTACAATCAAAATTAAATGACTTAGTCATTATCCCATTTGTTAATTTATTGTTTGATGATAAAAAACTCATAATACATTTCAATCACAATGACAACTCAAATTTACAAGTAAGGAATTATTTGATTTTGTTTTTCTTGCAGATAATATAAAAGTGTGACTTGGGTACCAAACTTTTTTCACCATATGCTCAAATCCGTTATCAAAGGGTTTAGATAAAGAAGAATATATATATATATATATATATATATATATATATATGTATATATATATANGGTTGTTGAAGTTTTATATTGGCAAATACCATAATGCATTAAGAGAAGGGTAAGTAAAAAGTGAAATAACTGAATAACGTGTGGAACGAGTTAAAAGACATTTGTTATCATTATATGCTAGGATATTCCCTTTGAATGCTCTCAGCTTTATATAGCCTCTTTTAAAAGCCTTATAGGATGTCTAAACGAATTAGGATCTTTACAATTTCTCATAACAGGGATTTCGCCAGCAATTGCGCCATCCGGGCCTAATGGGCTTGGCTTAGTGGCAGAAACACCCAAACCTTGCCGTGTGCGATAGAATTACCTCCACGTGGTGCACCCTGGGCAACGCATACTCATACGGCAAAAAAGTCTATTAACTGGCAGTTGACTTCTCACTTCAAACTACCATGACCCCACTCAATGTCATATTCGACCCCTTCCACAGTAATCATCTAGCCTTTTCTCTGCCTTTGTGTCTGTCTGTCTCTTTTACATCTGTGAATCGCTCTTCTTTTCCCCTGTCGAATTTTTCTCACTTTAATGTTCCTTCTTTCTGTTATGCCCGAAGTCATCTAAAGGGCTAATGATAACTATCAAAATGCTTGCCATTTGGAATAAATAAATAAACAATTTCTCATTATCTAGTCCCACCAAGTTTTAAGTGAGGCCCCAATAACTTGTATCGAAACTAGTCGTCCCACTTAACAACGAAATTGTAACCTCAATCGTGACATCTAAAATGTGCGTGGAGACAATCAAAGCTGAAGGATTGAAACAAAAATGATGCGAGGTATCTCGCATGCTTTGAAATGTACAATTTGATCTTGGTTCACTTTGATCTTTGGAGTTTCGTGGTGTAGGTTTAACACAACCTTTCTTACTTAGAGTTTCATTAATTAAACTGATGGAGGTATCACCTTCACAAAAGATATAGTCTGTGAATTGAAGATTGACAATTTTCCATCAAAGGTTGATTGAATTTTGTTAACGTCTTTTTTGCTAAATAAATTATTGTATTCATTTAATTAACTCAAATGCATGACAGGTATACTATTGCTTATTTTAGTGTTATAAAATACTTTTATCGAATTAAATTCACCGATTGAATTGTTATTTTGTTTTCAACACATCTCATAAATAATTTACTCCGCAAACCTTATGACGTTGCTTTTATATATTTTTACTGTTATCCAAAATTCCATTCTTAATCCTATTAGATTTTCAGGTTATTACCTAAAAAATAGATTTCGCAATTCAAATTTAAAAAATTAAATTTATGAGGTCGGTTATATTAGAGGCCATTAATATAGGAAAAACATTCATAAATCGTAGGATTTGAATTTTTAAGAAAAAAATGGGTTAAATAATAGTGAAAAGGTGGCTTCTTAAAATAACTTTATAGCTATTTATTTATTTCAAATGGCAGGCGTTTTGAAAGTTATCATTAGCCATGTAGCTGACTTCGGGCTTCACAGAGGGTAGGTTCATCAAAGTGGTAGAAAGTCGAAGGGTGGGGAACAGAAGAGCTATTCATAGAAGTAGTTTGAAGTCAGAAGTCAAATGTCGGTTAATAGACTTTTTGCCGTATGAGTATACGTTGCCCAGGGTGCACCACGTGGAGGTAAGTCTATCGCACACCCCACATTATAGCTATTGATTCTATACAGTTAAATTCACCTTCCACTTAATAGTGGAAAATTTAGAATATACTTAAATAATTAAATGTTAAAAATGATTAATAAAAGGAGATATATATATTGACTTGAGCTAAGATTCTATCCTCCTTGAATTTGGATTGTATCACAGTTTGATTTATACTTACTATGGATAGGGGGGGGGGGATTTATAGAACATTATCGCCATAACTGGGTCATTTGCATGATTTCTCAGACANGAACTGATGAAAGAATTACAAATATCACAAAGCCTGCCATTTGAAATAACAATAATAATTACTCCAAGAAAATCACGTTTTCGGTTAAAGATCTACCTTGAAAGTAGTTAAATGAATATCGTCCACAAACTGACTTGAGTTACCCTCACTCTGGACATCCACCTTACAGTGTGTCTTCACTCAGAGCTCGTGACAGTTTGCAAGGGAGTTATACCAGTGGCAGATTATTTTTAAAATGAAAGGACTGTTAGGATGCCCCAATTTGACAAGAGGAAGACTAAAAAGGTGGTTAGTAGTAAAACAAAAGGGATCGATGGGTGAGTCACAGTCTGATTAAAATCGATAATTAAATCCCAAATAACTTAAACGAAGAGTGAAAACACTTAGAGCTAAGAATTTCTGCCATTTTAGTTTGAAATATGGGTTATTCAATAGATTTATCTCCATGAGGTGCACCCTGGGCAATGTATACCTATACGGCAAAAAATCTATTAACCGGTAGTTGACTTCTGACTTTAAACTACCATGACCCGACTGTATGTCATATTCCACCACTTCCACAATACTTAACTTATCCTTTCTCTGCCTTTGTGTCCCTCTGTCTCTCTACATCTGTGAATCTCCCTTCTTTTCTTTTGTGAAGTCCGAAGTCAGCTAAAGGGCTAATGATATCTGTCAAAACGCCTGCCATTTGAAATAACAAGTTTTAGATATTTGTAAACATTTAGTCCACCTTTAAAGTAATCTCAAACGGGTTCCGATCCACGATTTTTACTTTAGAAGACATATCTATTTCCTACCTATTAAACGGAGTTAAAACAATAATAATGAAGCAATCATATAATTATATTGTGGAGGTAAGTCTATTGCACACCCCACTTTATAGCTATTAATACTATATATTGACTTGAGCTAAGATTCTCTCCTCCTTGAATTTGGATTGTATCACAGTTTGATTTATACTTACTATGGATAGGGGGGGGGGGGATTAGTAGAACATTATCGTCATAACTGGGTCATTTGCATGATTTCTCAGACACAAAAATCCGCTGATTAGTTTTAAGGTGCAACCACAACCTTGAACGCCTGCTGCACATCGAAGNTATATATATATATATATATATATATATATATATATATATATATATATGTATATTTTATGAGCCAGATTTTACATTACGGTGATAGTTTTCAGATATAAGAGTAAAAATTTTATTTAACTGATAAAACACATTAAACTTCTAGTTGACATAAAGGATTTAAATTATTTAATATGCTTACTCACACAAATGTCAACATCGGTGAATTTGTGACATTCTACAAATGCGTACCACTTTCCACTCAATTTTAATTTGTTCCCTCCAAAACCTTATGATGTTATATGATTTATTGTAAACTCATTTATATTTTTGTAGCTTTAATATTTTATAGAATTTCCCAATCTCCTTAGGAGATCGTTTTCCAACGCACATCGAAGATCCCCCCTGAGGTGAACCTGTGGCACCTGGCTTTTGGAATAAATACTTTCACCACTGTTTCACCACAAAAGAGGACATGAAAATTCCATGCCATTAGATGCATGTTATGCTTGTTCGCTTCACTCTCCTCTTCTCCTCTGGTTTTGAACTGTATATGTTTCGAAAGGGCTATTTATGCTAACAGCGATATTCTAAGATATACGTTGGAAAATCCCTTTTAAATCAATTATTTCTGTCTAAACATTTTGATTATTGACATTAAGATGCAAAAAATTAGAGAAATTAATAATATATATAGATGAAATGTCTTCACTAAAATGTTGCATATTCTATAATTGCATTGGAATATTCATTTTCGTTGAGATTATAATTCCATTAATTGGAAAATCTAATTAATTTTGGTGTTGTTAAATTTTAGAAAACTGCGATATATGCAAAGTTATGAATAAGTTTACCAACCCCTGTAAAAGAAAACTCAATAGGACGCTGGTCCATCTATCTCCTGACGTGGGAAGGGAAGAATTGTCGATTGCAGAAATACCAAGATAATGAAATGAGATTAAATATCTTATCTCTCTATGAAAATTGAAAGTTGAGCAATGTAAAGTGATTGCATTGTAGCAGGGAAAAAGAATCAATTTATTCACTTTTTTAGTTTTTTCTAATACAATAGTTATATTAATTAATAAAAATCTGTCCATATCCTTTTACTTGATTGTGTTCAATTTGAAAATCTTTATTTACGATAACGATACAGTTCATTAGATACAGGTTTTATGAAACGCCATCAGGTTTTAATTTCATTTGCCTTTGCAAGTTAATTATGCCTAAATTATTGTCTACGCATAGCAATTGCCAATCGATAAATTGTAGTGGCTAAGGCTGTAACTTGGGCCGATCTGATTTCTGGACAGCGCGAATTCTTGCGTGCTAGATTACTATGTATGTCCCTACACAGGATTTAACGTGTTCTCACTTTGACCTCCTTCAGTGTCTAGCACACAAAATTAAAATAAGTTAAAATATAATTGATGAATTCGAATACCATCAGAGGGCCTTTAAGTCCTTCGTAAGAAGACTCATGAAACTGATATGTGATGCTCAAATAGGTATTATTTATAGAGCAATGAGTAGATTTTTTAAATATTCAAATGCTCATATTGATAATTAACATAGTATGATAGATTAAAATGCCAAATTTTAATATCTAGTTTCAGTTTATTCGTGATATAAGGGTATATTTTTATTTTGCACTATTATTTGCTATCAGTTTTAGTTATAACATAAGTAACATCCACAATTTCATTGGTAACTAGGACTTTCACATCAATCTTAACTAAAATATAAGAAGGGCAGCTTTTTGGACAACCAACGCAAGTCACTTCTGAATAATTGTTCAAGTTAATAAAACCCTCTTTTATGAATCTAAATTATTCCATATTGATTTTTCTGAATACACTTAATATAATTGTTATATTCTATAACTCAGCAAGAGGGAAAATTTTACGTTTGTGATCCCGGAAAGTGAAATTCAATCAGGAATAGCGAAAGGGGGATCATAAAGTGAGCGTCAAAAGATTTTTCATTTGAATTTCATATCTGAGTTCTAAAATGAGTGCTTAACGGAAATTTCATTGATTTCTCCTTCTCATATAAGGAACTCGTAAGTAGAGTGTACTTGTGGAATCGTCTATTAATTACCAGAATTGCCATTGTTGTGGGGTTTCATAATTGAATGCTAATAGTTTATCTATCATTTACATAGTTTAATAACACTGAAAACAGAGATCTGGTAATTACAATGTTATCTACCTGGTTAGGCGTTCAAGTTGACGACCACGTCAACCTTTCAGATCGATGATGGGAGATATCGTAAAGCCCTTAGTGCCTGACCTTTCCCAGGTCCGTACATTATTATATTGGAAGCATAATCTCTTATGGCACCCTTTATTTCTTACTCAGGGGTGTGCGATAGACTTACCTCCACGTGGTGCACCCTGGGCAACGTATACTCATACGGCAAAAAAGTCTATTAACCGGCAAATGACTTCTGGCTTCTAACTACCACGACCTACCTAAACCCTACTCAATTTATCAGGCTGACATTTTCAAGTGAAATTTCAAAATGAACACCTGACGGTAAACAGAACAAAATCAATCAGAGGAAATATATATTTTAAGTACTATGTAAGAAAATTAAAAGCCCACAACCCTTTGTGACCTCAACAATTTTGTGATAAGAATCTCGTTCCTTAACACTGCACAATCATTGGCGTGTATCCTTCACAGTTGAGCCAATCACTGCTATGTGCAAATAACTAGTCAAACAAATTTACCAATCACACAAATCTCCTCTGAACCAATTAGATCTTACGCTTTTGGCAATATTTAAATAACAAATCTAAATATCTTAGACCATAAAGTTGCTATTTTTCTCTTACATTCTGAGTTCCTGATGTTAATATGGCTTTCCATTTCAAAGGTCAAAATTCACTTATCGTTTTCTTGCTGACAATTCTTTTGCTGGTAAATATTCATGGCGGATATAGCAACGAAGTTGTATTTGATCCGGATAAATCTATTGAAGATAGCTTTGGAGACCTACCTAGTTTTTGCAATTACTACTTTCCTTACTATTATTTGTTTGACAAATACTTCACAATAGTCTTACTGATTATCGGATTTCCTGGAAACATAATTTCATTCTTGGTGTGGTCTAACAAACGGATGTACCACGGTAACTCAGCCGCCGTTTATCTTGCTGCCCTTTCACTCAACGACATTGTGGTGTTGGTGATAGTTTTATTAAGAGATTTATCAATTTTATGGCAAGTACCTCTTCAACGAACTACTGGCTCTTGTGAAGCGGAGACAACAATAAGCAACACCTTTCAGTACGCATCTCCTATATTCGTCTTAGCGTTTACCTTGGAGAGGTGGTTGGCTATATGTCAGCCATTCTTGGTATCGCGAATATGTTCCGTGAAACGAGCTCTTCGCATATGCATTGGAATAATTCTAATCACTTTGGTGATATGCCTTCCCTTTGCTTACTTGATGACAAATGACGACTCGGGGTGTAAAGCTAGAAGTGACGTTGTAATTCTTTATTTCACCTCGGCTCTTGAAATAATATTTTCTCTTGTGGTACCACTTTTGATCTTGGCTTTCAATTGTCTAGTCATTCATGAGATGGCAAAGATTCAACAAGCCCAAACCAAGAAGATGATTCGTGGAATACAAAGGAATGGTGAATCAATGGAAGGCAGTAAAAATACACGATCCATGAAAAGTTTATTGCGGAGGGCTAATGGAAATAGTGCTAGATCGCCAGGACTTCCAATAACCCAAATTTCACGCAATTCAGAAAGATGGAAAACTGAACTTGATAGCATTGGGGGTGAAACTTCGTCACCTAAATTCAAGTCTACCACTATTATGTTACTCGTCGTCAGTTTCTACGTCATTTTTGCAACTCTTCTTGGAGGCTTAATGTATGCTTTGTCCAATTCAGGGCAATTCAACCTTGATACATACAGTAAACTATCGAAAAAAGAGGTGAGTACTAATTTTTATTTCAAAATACGGTGTTTAAACCGACCGTTATTAATCGATGTCTGAATGACATTTCAATAAGTCTATTACAAGGTACATAACTTTTCATTTGCAACGTTATGATTGGGATTCGATCTCGTTTAAGTATGTAACTACTGGACGATTATTTGCCATATTTTATTGTATAATGTTAATTTGACTAAAGGGTAATTTTGAGTGTATGAAACCACTTCGAGTAGCTTGAATACTCGAGTTTACGATAGTCGATATTGAAACTTTAACAAGAAATTAGAGATTGTAATTATAATTTCTTATTGTACCCAATAACAAAGAGAAATCTAATAGGTTTTTTGCGAATTGAATTTTATAAATGGAATTTGGGACTGCATGATCTAATTTCCCCAAACTGGAAGTTTCCATGCTTACCCAAGAAGTAAAGAATCTGCACATATAATGAACAATGCCAATTTTTTCTTATTCTCCTAATTTTTAATGTAGTAATTCGTTGTACCCACTAGTTCACTCAAAATGATTAACTACGTTGAAAAAACATAACTTTTCTTGATTATTAGAAACTTTCTACCTTCAGTATAGAGAAATTCGCGATCAGTATTCATAATTGACTAAGATCTGACATTTTGAGCGTGCAAAAGTGTTGACTTGATCTGTACGTCAGTTAATGTATAAGGGCAGTGTATATTCAGTCAGTGCAGCAAACCAAGCTAGCCTTTGAACCAACACGCCTTCATTCAAAACACCAACAGAGATAGCACTGTAATTTGTATCATATTCGTGAATATTCTACATTCTATTATGAAAGTAATTGACGTATTTACAATGGTGCAGTCATACTGCGACTTGAGCGATTTGGCTGAATTCGAGTCGATTTCAGGTAAAATTTTGGTATCAATTTCAGCCCATGGGATAACCTCATGTCGACCTTAAGCTGCCCATAAATTTAATCAATCTGTCACACATTTGCGCATGTTTTCACTTTTATGTCTTTTTGGGGGCGATTTCACCTTAGGAGATATTTCAAACCTTCTACCTCCTCTCTCTCCCTAAATAACCCTAAAAGTTCGAACTTGACTGCACATATTAGGATCAGGTTAATTTAAGCGTTTTTATACACGAAATAACCCAAAAACCATCTTAATCAGTTTAGGATTCAGTCAGATATTGATTCAACTTCTATTCTACTACCCTTGAGATGTCAAATGCCTTACACCAAGCAAAAGCTGTCATCAAGATATCACGCAATTTTTAATATCATTACTCTTCTAATAATAATATTTAATTTGATAATACTACAAATTCTTCTTTTGGTAGGATCTCATTAAATATGTACCCTATGATGACTCACTCTAATTAATGCGGTCTGTTTGGAATATATTTTCTGCAGCACGGTTTCTTATTCGTTAATTTTGGCAGTGTATCGAGGTGTTTCTGCATAATTTAAGTAATATCTGATTACAGAGGCCGATAACTGAATAATTGAGCATATCGCCCAACCAAAGAGCTGAGATCAGAAACGACTTATATTTTTTCTACCTAAAATTTGAAAGATAGTGGTTGGAACGTTTTGCAGTGAGTTAAGGCTTCTATGGGTCTATTAATAAAAAAATTGATAATTTTTCTTATCTGTTAAATATATCTTTAACAGGTTTTCATTATATAACATTGTCTTTACTTAGTATACGCTTCTCATGCGCTTTTAGACCTCATGAGGTTAAGTTAAAATCTCTCCATTATTGAGATATTTACACATGTG
Source organism: Rodentolepis nana (assembly GCA_900617975.1). Taxonomy (NCBI): domain Eukaryota; kingdom Metazoa; phylum Platyhelminthes; class Cestoda; order Cyclophyllidea; family Hymenolepididae; genus Rodentolepis; species Rodentolepis nana. The sequence continues at coordinate 17,908 of UZAE01012366.1, forward strand.
GGTTGATTATAAATAGATTTTTTCTTTAAAGTGGGGTCAAAAACAATGCCAAGGGGCAGTGCTATAAACTTAAATTCAAATTTCTGCCAGCCTGTAAGTAACAGTAGTCAAACATAAGGATTGAGCTTTTATTTTATTCTTGAAAACTGTTCAATTCCTACTGCAGAGCATTAATAAAATCTGGTAACCTGAGTTAAATAAGCACCTAAAGTCTTTATCATTCCATTTATAAATTTCTCCTCTACAATAACTTTAAACATACGTCAAAATACGTAAAATAAAACCCAATATGATCATTGTTCATCTAATTTATGATTTGTATCTTCTTATTTGAAAATAAGAATGGATTGAATTAATCGGAATTTTTGGATTTAATTTTCCTTAAAGTATCTGCATGAGAGTGATAAAGGCAAATTTTTGGTGTCTTTTATTTCTATTTGTATTTTTTTTCACTAACTCGATGTTATTGCATAAGATTTATTTATTAAAAAAGTAAAAAATTCAATTGAGTTCTTTACACATCAGTTCTGAATGTGATTGGAATAGGTTAACTATCGCATTTCAAATGAGGAAACGTTGCATAAAACGCAAGAAATTCATATCCTCTGTAGAGTGCAGTTATTATATGCTACAAGATACTGTTAATGCTAATGTAGCTTAAATTGATATTTAACTTATTGTGAATATATTTTAACAACTTCATTATCTTGCATGTTTCCAATTAGTTTGGGTACTTGAAAAGAAATGAAATTTCATGGCTTATACTTAAACATGCAGATATTTTTAATATGTATTTGCTTGTTGAAAGCTATTTAAGTTATCCCTGGTCGCCTTCTCAAAAAATCAAGTTGAAATAAATAATTTTCATTTTTGTGATGTTAGCTATCTTCTCTGAACCAAATGTAAATAGAAAAGAATAAGTGATTAAAAATCTTTAAATTCGTTTCAATGTAAGCATTGTTAATGGGCACAGTGTAGGAGTTTATCAATAGACTTTTAGCAGAATGGAATAAATATATTAACCGTAGCCTATACAATATTAAATAAGGGC